>JACM01001988.1:0-10831 GCA_000787095.1 Periophthalmodon schlosseri
CACTGCTGAGGTTACGCCTTGTCGAAGTCTTTCTGCTGTTCATTACTGAGGGTTATGTTTTTCTCGTGGGGAGTGATGAGCGTGTGCGTGCTAAAATTTGTATTATTTTATTTTTTTATTGTTATATTAGAGACAATACAAACAATAAAAAAACAAAAGATATTTTGACTTGAGGGAAGAGGAAGTGCACATCCAGGTCTGAAGGGGGGATGAGACAGTAAGAAGAGCATCTGTTCTTCTTATCAGGAAAATAAAACTAAAGGTCGTAACAGTAGTAAAAGAATGTCAAATAACAGGTAACATTTACAGGGATTTAACCATCTTTGACTCCACCTGGACGACAGATATGACATATGTAACCAGCCTATAAAATCTATTAATATAATATGATTATACACATTTTACACCCTCTGTACATTCTCGCTTTTACTGCCCGTAAGCTCCGTTACTATAGCAATCCGAAATCTCGCGACACTTCGCTGCAGCCCCATGCGGAAGTGTGACATCAGTGTAGGAAATAAACAGAGCAGATGAGCACCGGTGGGTAGATGGGTGGAATGCTAGAGCGGGGAACGGCTGCAGGTAGGATGCGCCTCTGTGGGTTGATGGGTGTAATAGTAGCGCGGAGAACGGCTGTAAGTAGATCGATAACTCCTAAAACCTTTCGGTTCATGTTTTATTTGTCTCTATCTGAGTTTTGTGTCCCGCCACTTGCAGATCCCTCCACTGTGACCGCATCGTGTTACGGCGTGTGTGCTAATAATCAAAGGAGCTGGTGAGTGTTGTGGTTAATGCTAAGGCGCTAATGCTAAGCGGCGCTAGCCGCAGCTAATGCTAAATGCTAACGTTACTTTGTAGTGTTTTGGCACATACTTCCTCCGTTTTCATTGTACGTGCCGGTGACTTAAATATTTAAAGTGTTGGCTAATAATCACCTGAATTCGAACCAGTTTAATACAGCTACTGTTGGGATGTCCTGTTTGTGACTAGCTGTACTTTACAAACACTCGCCTAATTCGAGTAGCCTAATGTATTAATACTGTGCATTTATGAATTGTTATGGTGCCACTGTGATGTACATCTAGAATTTATGTATTTATTGCAATAATGTTAATGAAATGCAGAATACTGAAACTGAAATGTCTTGTACAGGCCAGGTTTCGTCTGTCTGCTTGGGGATTGGATTTTACTGGACAGCAGGGTCTGAACTGTCAATGTCCAACGGACTACTGCTACATGAATGACATTGCTAACTTGGTAGGAGGCTCTGCAGCCAACACACACACCTTCGCTCCACCCACTCCAACACACCTGGACTCACACACACACGCACACACACACACACACACACACACACGCACACACACGCACACACACGCTCAAACAAACTCCGCTTCCCTCGTGTCATTTCCTCTGCCGACAAACTGGACTCCAGCGTGTTGTGGATTAATACAGCAGACCGTACCAAGCTGTAGAACTCTGTAAGCAGAGCTTATCAAACGAAATGAACAGTGCACTCTGTAAATATTGTACATACTCTTTTTGTACATTTATTATCACAATACATGTTATGGACACCACATCCTGCTGCTGTTATTGTGGTTAAGTACTGTCTCTCTTCCCTCTGAGCTGAATCAGATCTTCTTAGCGTGTTCCATATACTTACAGGAGCAGTGGCAGAGAGTTCTTGAAGTCCTTTAACCAATCAGTCAAAGTTATGGGTTCAAGCCTGGCATATAGAGCAGCTTCTTCTGTGTCCAGTCACTGCCCCTTTTCTGTATCTGAACATTGTTGCAGTTGGTTAAAAGCCCCTCCACCCATCTCTTCTCTTTTGATTGGACCACAGCAGCCAATCGGGAGCATTTGAAGTAACATGAGAGACGGACAGAGACTGTCCCACAAAACAAAGGGGAGCGTTACAATAATAAAGGTAATTAAAACTGCATGCAGTGATAAAGGTCCTTGCCACCCCTTGAGGTGGCGCTATTGAGTCGTTTTGAGACGTTAATTTTTTTGAACATAAAAATACAAAATTTTTCATCAACCTTGAATTTTAGGCCATAGTTGGATTAGTGTAGAGCATCTATTTAGTCTACAATAAAGTCCAGTACTGTGAACCCCATGCATTTCAATGACAGACTTCTTATGTTACCATGGTAACATGGTTACAGGTAGAGGTAGGTTCTGATTGGCTTTTTTGTCGAGTATGGCAATATGGATGTCCATGCCAAATTTCACATGTTTTGGACAAACACATTTTTTTTTATTCCATTCAAAATTTCAAGGGGGCGCTGTGGAGCAATGTATTGTGTCAGCTATGTAAATTGTATATCAGTGCGTTAAGATCATTGTTTTGGACAAAATGTATATTAATGCCGGGCAATGAAACACTGCATGTCTGAGTTACGCGCGATTTAATACTTTAAAAAATGGCTTTTTTCTTTGCAGGCTGGCCACACCCACATTTTATGACTTAGCAAAAATCAAGAGAGTAGCCTATAATCCCACATGGGTCTAGTTAATTTTGGTGGCGCTATTGAGTCATTTTAAAACGTTCAAAATAATACCTATTTTGCCAGCCTTGAATTTTGGGTCAAATAAAATTGAGAGGGTCAAAAATGGCTTCAATCCGGCATGTATAAGAATAATAATAATGGATTTTTTTTTTTCCTCCCATTTTTTTTCTAAACCATAAAAACTAGAGTCATTTGACTTCCTCACATTGTGCCCCATCACAAATGAGGCCCCTGTGAAAGTCCATGACAAATAGATTGTCTTCTAGGAATTTTTGAAAATGAATTTTCAAAAGTGCACTAGAGAGTCAGATTTTCCAAAAATTGCGATTTTGTTGAAAATACACCATGACCACACCCAAAGTCCTATTCAAAATGTAATTGATCATCTTTAATTGCACATGTGTTTAGTGAGAGTTGGCCAAATTTGAAGTGTTTGTGATGAAAACTGTGTGAGGAGATGTCCTAAATGCGAGGGTGTGTGCTTTTGTTATTCCCGGGTTTTATCCAATATGGCCGACTTCCTGTACGTTTTAGGGTGGGGCCAATATTATTTTATGTCCTGACATGTTTTATTTTTTGATGCAAGTTTCCGATTTTTACGTTGATTTATTTTTTTTATTTTTTTCCCCAGGGCGGGCTCCCATTGGCCCCATTAAAATCAAAGTTTGAGGGGGCGCTACCGCATCGTCTTTCGTTATTTTTTCTTGGGGTCTTTAGTGACAATTAGAGCTCATCAAGTTCTAATTTTTGATACCAGTCACTGGTATGTCGGGTCGTGTTTATTGCTAGATTTTTTACATTTTCCGGGCTCCAGACGCGGTTTTAATTAGTCCCTCGCTGGGACATTGTCCTAGGCTCGGTCCTAATGAAGGGTCAGTCAGCCAGGTGGATTAGCCCATGGCGCTGTGGGCTGATGGGCTGAGGCAGAGGTGTGAAGGGCTCAGGGAGTGGGGCATTGTCAAAGATAAGACTGGGGATGTCTGTGTAATCCCTCAGTCGTCCAGGTCTGATCTATAGTAAAAGCCGAAGTTAAATCTATCAACTGGACAAAACGTAAGAGTGAAGACGTTTCACTGCTCATCCAAGCCGCTTCTTCAGTTCTGGTCAGATTGCTGGTGGACACTGCCTTATATCTAACTGAAGGGAGGGGCTACCTACACTAAAACTGTAAACAGCTATTGTCTCCAGTTTCAGTCTTAATGGCCCCCATTCAACCTTTAATGGCCCTACTGGCTGATCCTATTGTTCCTTTTGTTTGCTTTGGGTCTGAGGATGATGTTGTAGATGGGGGAGAGATTATGTCTTAGGCCCCCATGCTTTGGGTCGAGGATGATGGTTGTGATGGGGGAGAGATTATGTCTTAGGCCCCCATTCCTGTTTAAGGAAGAATTGTCTTTCCTAACAAAAATAGCTTCTTTAACTCACCTCTCCAACCACTTCTTACCTCTGAAGATAGTGAGGTACAGATCTTAGCCAAAGGAGTGGTTGTGGCTTTGAGATGGAGATGTACGGTGGACTGGGGTCCAGAGGAGCTCTCGCAGCGGTGTTAGTACATTTGCTTACGGAGTGGCTATTTAGTTCCAGTCTCCAATGTAACGCTCACTGCACTCTTCACTACACTGAATGGAGTAGATTACATTACTTTTTATGGCTAGGGTTATTGTCCTTTGGGTGAACCAGTTTCTGTCTTAAAGTGTTTGTAGGTTTGAAATAAACTGGAATCTAAAACTGTCTGAATTCTCTGAAGTTTTTCAGACACACCCACTGACTAAGGAATGGTTACGCCTTTCCTTCTAGGTTCAGATTCCCTGTTCTGTTTTTTAGCTCTCTTAGATCTATTGAAGGCCCATTTTGGATATCCACAGGCAGAGAGGGCTTTCTCCACGTGTTGTTCCTCCTTCACTTTTCCCTCTGTGTTTGTGGGCACCACTTGAGCTCTGTGTTGTAGAGTACGGATAACTCCAAGTTTGTGCTGTAGTGGATGGTGTGAATCAAACCGCAGGTATTGGTCAGTGTGTGTGGGTTTCCTGAAGACTTCTACTTGGAGACACCGGTTCTCTCTTACTGTTACTGCACAATCTAAGAAGGCCAGTTTGTTCTCCTTGGCCTCTTCCCGTGCGAACTTGATGTTTGGATCCACAGCATTAATATGTGCAGTGAAGGGTTCCAGATCTCGAACTTTGATTTTAGTCCAGTTGTCATCCACGTATCGATACCAATGTGTGGGTGGAGTGCCTGGAAATGAGGCCAATGGATCCTGTTCAAATTGTTCCATGTATAAGTTCGCCATAATAGGAGAGACCGGTGAGCCCATGGCACAGCTGTGGATTTGCCTGTAGAAGTTTCCTCTAAACTGGAAATATGTGGTATTTAAACAAATTTCCAGCAGTTTGCAGATTTGGTCCGGTGACAGTTTAGTGTTCTCTTTTAGCTTAGTATCCTGCAGTAGCCGCCTCTTTGCTGCCTGCACCACTACTGATGTGGGGATACAAGTGAAAAGAGAGGTCACATTAAATGAAGCCATGGTCTCAAGACAACAGGGCTGCCTGCACACTACTGATGTGGGGATACAAGTGAAAAGAGAGGTCACATTAAATGAAGCCATGGTCTCAAGACAACAGGGAATCTGAACCTAGAAGGAAAGGCATAACCATTCCTTACTCAGCGGGTGTGTCTGAAAAACGTCTGGAATCTCAAACTATCTGAAAATTCAGTTTATTTCAAACCTACAAACACTTTAAGATGTAAACTGGTTCACCCAAAGGACAAAGCCCCTAGCCATAAACAAAGTAATGTAGTCTACTCAATTCAGTGTAGTGAAGAGTGCGCCGTAAATCTCCATCTCAAAGACACTAACCACTCCTTTGAAGATAGCGTGGTACAGATCTTAACCAGAGAAAAGAAATGGTTTGAGAGGGGAGTTAAAGAAGCCATTTTTGTTAGGAAAGACAATTCTTCCTTAAACAGGAATGGGGGCCTAAGACATAATCTCTCCCCCATCTACAACACCATCCTCAGACCCAAAGCAAACAAAAGGAACAATAGGAAACAATAGGATCAGCCAGTAGGGCCATTAAAGGTTGAATAGGGCCATAAAGACTGAAACTGGAGACAAAAGCTGTTTACAATTTTAGTGTAGGTAGCCCCTCCCTTTAGTTAGATATAAGGCAGTGTCCACCAGCAATCTGACCAGAACTGAAGAAGTGGCTTGGATGAGCAGCAAAATGTCTTCATTCTTACGTTTTGTCCAGTTGATAGATTTAACTTCGGCTTTTTCTATGAAGACTGAGGAAAAAAATATTTACATCAGTTACAATGACCTAGGGGTCAGGTCTTTACACTACATGTGGGCACCAGACAGGGATGTCCACTATCCTCATTTATTTTCATTAAACCAAACTCCAACTATTAGAGGGGAACAAACCCAAGCACCTCCATGAAATCTCAATGCTGAACATTTTACTTTACTTACAAATCAGAAGTCCTCACTACAAAGAATAATATATTTTCTAAAATATACACAAACTATGCAATTGTCCAATCCTGCACAATTTAAAATCTATCATATCTGTAATATTAATCTGTAACTCCTGAGAGGAGTGTCAAATATAACAAACATAACTTTATGTATTTACTATGTCAACCAACAAACACTTCCAACTTATGCAATACAAAACATTGTTCTGTTTTCATGGGATTTGTCTGAGTGCCTTCAGGTGAGTACTCAATGGGTTTAATAATGTTTGAGCCACATTAATCTATCTCATAAACCGTAAACTGTTTTGTAACATTCTGCATCATTCAGAGCCAACTTTATCACTCTTCTGCATCATCAGAGCCAACTTTATCACTCCTCAGTCCTTGGTGGAAATTTATATTTAGGCCACCATACACTTAGCTCCAATGAATTATTCCTCCCATGGGGAAAACAATTTCTAGAGAGAGCCCACATTTGACGATATGTAACAAATGTTTGATGAACTTGCATTTAAATTTGCATAAGTACTTTTCAGAGTTTGAAGCAAAATTACCGGAATGAAAGTATTGTGATTTAATCTCTTATCCATTGAACCATATTTTACCATATTTAATAAGCCAACTTATTTCAAAACCAAACAGTTTGTAACAATTATTCAGATACAGCTTTATTACTTTTACCTCTGATTAACATTGAGCAGTTTACTTGTTGATGCTGATGTTTTTTTTCACTAATGTTTTTATAATATTTTATATTTCTTAGTGAATGGAGAGTTGCTGTGACGTTGTGTCTCACATTGGTGACATTAGTGCAAATGTGACTAATGTGAAAAAGCATAGTAGTGCCAAATACTATGACTTCAGTCTTGTCTGAGTTTAGTTGAAGAAAGTTGTTTTGCATTGCATGACACATTGTTGCTGTGTATTAACTGGCCTAACGGCAGCATGTACAGATTGAACAACAGGGGTCCCAGGATTGATCCCTGGGGCACCCCACAGGTTAGGGACATTTTATCTGAGACACATTTTCCAATTTCAACAAAGTACTCCCTGTCTTCTAGATAGACTTGAACAAGTTTAGTGCAGTACCACAGATGCCCTCCCAGTCCTCTAGTCTCTGTAAGAGGATCCCATGATCCACAGTGTCAAAGGCAGCACTCAGATCTAACAGGACCAAGACTGAGACTTTGCCTGCATCAGTGTTCAGGCGGATGTCATTTGTCACCTTGATAAGAGCCGTCTCAGTGCTGTGGTGGGGTCTAAAACCTGACTGGAAAATAGCAAAGGAGTTGTTCATTTGGAGAAGGTTAATAAGCTGTTGGTAAACAACTTTTTCAAGGACTTTGCCTAAAAATGGCAGATTTTAAGCTGTTGGTAAACAACTTTTTCAAGGACGGCATATTTGAGATGGGTCGGTAATTGTTTAATATTGTGGCATCAAGACTGCTCTTCTTTAGGAGAGGCTTGATAACCGCAGTTTTCAAAGCTCCTGGGAATGTTCCAGATTGAAGTGACATGTTAATTATGCAAGTGAGTGGTGATAGCAAACTGTTGAGCACAGACTTTAAAAATTTTGTGGGTAACACATTGAGGCATCATGTAGATGAACTCAGACTGTTGACGATCTCTTGAACAGTTTTGTCAGTTATAGGTGCAAAGTGAGTCAGCTCTAACTGTCTAGGTGGCTGCATAACTTTTGACTGTTTGGCTAAAGGACTTTGAGAACTCTCTGCCACTACTCCTGTAAGTATATCATATCTGTTGTCCTGGTGGGGTCAAAGATGGTTAAATCCCCCTGTAAATGTTACCTGTTTCCTTAATTTGACATTATTTTGCTACTCTTACGACCCATGGCTTAAACAGTCACCATGAAGTTAGAGAATGACATAAGATGTCTTTTGATTTTACAAAACTGTCATTCAGAAAGTTTGTGTAAAGAAAATATGCAAAAGGTGCTAGGTTCACCACCTCTAGACCAGTCTGGTGTCCTGGGGAGGGGAGAGAAGACAACACAAATTAGCGAGTGGCCAAGTTTTACCCTGGCAGGGACACCGGGCCCTGGGTGTAATGGTAAGGCAGGGGGTCGTCACAGCTACTGACAGAACAAAAATTGTGCTATAAAAATACATCTAATTCATTCAGACTAATATAATTTGATTGTAGTACACAGCCACATCAAAACAGTGTCTAGGTCATTCATTGACATCTATTGTCCTTTGTTCTAATGCAGAGCTACAGGATCCTCCAACAGAATGAAGTTCACATGTGACCAGTGTGGAAAGACTTGGCCAAATGGTTCCAGACTCAAAATACACTACAGATCTCACACAGGAGAGAGGCCATTTGAATGTGACCAGTGTGGGAAGGGATTTCAACAGTCTGGTAACCTCTGTCGACACATGAGAATCCACACAGGAGAAAGACCATACAGCTGTGACCAGTGTGGGCAGGCATTTAAAGATTCTGGAGGACTCACAGTACATGCGAGAATCCACACAGAAAAAAGCCCATACAGCTGTGACCAGTGTGAGAAGGCATTTAAACAGTCTGCTGCACTCAAAGCACATATGAGAACCCACACAGGAGAAAGGCCATACACCTGTGACCAGTGTGGGAAGGCATTTAAACAGTCTGCTGCACTCAAAGTACATATGAGAATCCACACGGGAGAAAGACCATTTAGTTGTGACCAGTGTGGAAACGAATTTAAACAGTCTAATGCACTCAAAGCACATATGAGAATCCACACAGGAGAAAGACCATACAACTGTGACCAGTGTGGGAAGGCATTTCAACAGTTTAGTGTACTTAAAGCACATATGAGAATCCACACAGGAGAAAGGCCATTCGGCTGTGATCAGTGTGGGAAGGAATTTAAATATTCTGCTGCACTCAAAGTACATATGAGAATCCACACTGGAGAAAGGCCATATGGCTGTGACCAGTGTGGAAATGAATTTAAACAGTCTGCTGCACTCGAAGTACATATGAGATCCCACTTGGGAGAAAGGCCATACAGCTGTGACCAGTGTGGAAATGAATATACACGGTCTACTGCACTCAAAGTACATATGAGAATCCACACAGGGGAGAAGCCATTTGAATGTGACCAGTGTGGTAAGCATTTTAGACAGTGTTGTGTCCTCCATCAACATATGAGAATTCACACTGGGGAAAAACCATACATATGTGTCCAGTGTGAGAAACCGTTTTCTGATCCATCCAGCCTGAAGAGACACATGAGAATTCACACCTGGTACAGACTATATGAATGTGACCAGTGTGAAAAGGTTTTTGGAACATCACAGCAACTCTACAGTCACTACCGAACACATACAGGAGACAAACCATACGACTGTGGAGAGAGTGGGAAGGCTTTAAGATCCTGTGAGGAACCGTCTGAACCAAGTTTCCAGGCTGAAGAGAAAAGCAGCAGCTCTGACCAGTGTGGGAGGACTTTGAGAAAACCTGCTCATCTGGAGGTGCACAGTCTTGAACACACTAAAGGAGACAGAGCTGCTGAGGCCGGATCATGTGAGCCTAAAGTCAGACTCAAAAAGCTGGAGATCAGGCTTCAGAGACTCCAGACTGTGGAGTTGACCTCTGTGTAGAGTCAAAAAGTAAAAGTACAAACTTTTTAGCTCAAATTTTGTTCGTCGATCTTTTTGTTTTCTTCAGTTTTTTTTTTTAATCTTTACTTCTGATTTACTTTCTGATTACATACCTTTTTTTCTGCTGGCTGAGTACTGACTCTTGTTCGTAACCCACACAACAGAGGTTATTCTTTTCATGGATGCTGTGATAAAAATGTGAAACGTAAAATAAAGAAAATGAGAGAATAAAGTGTACATTTTTATTTAAGACCAATTGTTCATTCTTGTGTTGTCCTATGTCTTACATATGTATCAAGGAACTTTAGAAATGACACACATATACACTCAAAGAGCTGAGAAACAGTGTTTTTTACATAAACAGATTAAGCACTAAATGTTGTAGTAAATGCAAGTTTGGGAAAAGAAAGAGGGCATTTTTGAAACGAGCGCCAGCCCCACTCACTCCCCCTTCCATTTAAGGCTGGTCTTATGAGGGAGCAGAAAGCTGACAGTATCCTGAGGGATCTGTTGGACATAGTTTGTTGGACAAATCTAGAGAGTTTTGTTGGTGACCTGTTTTTCAAGTAGTTGTGCCTGTGAAGTTTGTGATGTCGTTTTGCAGATTTCTCATCATCAGTGTGGCCATCTTGGGGTCAGGAAGATTTATGGCAGAATCATGAGGTATTACTTTTGGCCATGTTTAAAAAGGGATGTGTCAACATAGTTTAAGTCCTGTCACATCTGCCATTTGACTAGTAATACAAGTGTGAGAAAGTTCTGGAAGTCCTTTAACCAGTCAAAATAGAGCAGCTTCTTCTGTGTCTGGTCGTTTTACAGCTGCTGTAGATTTTAATCTGCCCCTCCACCGGCCTCCACTTATTGGAGGCCGGTGCCCAATCAGGAGCATTTGAGAATGGGCAACTTTTCAAGTCTCACATGAGACAGACATTATGCTGTCCAACAACACAAAGGGCAGCATTACAATAATAAAGATAATGAAGTGTCAGTCAGGCAGGTGGATTAATCCATGGAGCTGTGGGCTGAGGGAGTGGGGCATTGTCAAAGTGAAGACTAAGTCAAAAAATATCTACATGATTTAAAATGACCAGTAATCTTAATGTAGTCTTTATTATTATTTCAGAGGTCTTTACATGGGGACTACACAGGGATGTCCACTATGCCCCTTTATTTTCAATAAAACCATACCCCAACTATCAGAGGGGAACAATCCCTGTAATTGTGAAG
>JACM01027086.1:0-42498 GCA_000787095.1 Periophthalmodon schlosseri
TTTAATTATTATTATTTTATTTTTTTTCAAAATTTGGTATACTGTTTTTACTGTAGTTTAAAATGTGAACATAAGTGATGAGGTTTGCATGAGCGATTGTATCTTTCGTACTGCTCTTTGCCCACATGACTCTTTTTAATGTAGTATTCTGACTTACACTGAAAAAAGGAGCTTGAATTTGTTTCACTCCAAAATGTTTTATGTTGACCTTATTACATTTATTTGACCTTTTTCAGTTTTATTATTTTAGGTTGATCTGACAACGTTTTATATTTATTTTATTTTTATACTTTTTCCATTACATTTCTAAAGATTTCAAACAACACCCAGAGTCTTGGTCATTCTTCTCAGCGATTAGTTCCTAGATGAAGTCATCAAAATGGATTTAAATGTAAATCAATATAAAAAGTACTTTTTTTTTGACTGAGAATAAAAAAAGAATATCTCAGGACGTTGCCAATAACCAGACAGAAGTTTACCCTTATATTTCGAACCTGCAGTATAAGTACAGTATTCATGTATTAATGGGTTGGCAAAGAAATAATTATTATGAACATTTTAAAAAATCAGTTGATATTTGATCCATGATCTCAGTTTAAAATCAATGCATTTACTTGAATTTGATTAACTTAGCCAAATTTGAGCACATTTGTCCAGTGTGGTACTTTCTTTTTAAGCATGTTATCGCTTAAGTGCTGCATACTTCCAGAGCCAGGCCGCAATCCCTTTTACCTACAAAGTTTTTTTTTTTCTTTATCAGTAGGAGATAATTTATGAAAATGACTTTTTGCTCATTTTGTTTAATGTATGCACTTTAACAATTAATAACCCAAGCGCTAGGAGATTTTCAACTAAAGGCCATTCATTTGTATAAATCTGCCAGGCCGTGACAGCGAGAGATTTTTTAAACTGATCTGAGGGAAAGTGAAATTATTCTCTAGCCTGGGGTCAAATCCTCCTTTTCTGCAGGACTAGGTCTGCTGCTCCTCCAGACCTGCGGACCTGGTCATTGATCTACAGTGTGCGTACTTACTCCCAGAGGTGGCTAGTACTCAGTTACGTTTACTTGAGTAAGTTTTTAAAGAAGTTGTCCTTTTCTAGCAACCTATGTTTACAATACTAAATAATTTGAACACATTTGATCACATTTTGGTCACATCTTTTTATATGGCGCTTTTTCACCTTCGAGGCACTCAGATCTCTTTACCCACCCTTTAGCACACACATTCATACGCTGGGGGTGAGGTGGGTTAAGTGTCTTGCCCAAGGGCGCAATGACATTATTCATCTGTGGGAGCTGGAATCACACCGCCAATCAGTGATGTTTATGTCGTGAGCGGGATTTGAACCGCCAGCCTTCAGATCCTCTACCAGCTGAGCTACTGTCGCCCGCATTTGTGCTTCTCGCTCCTCAGATATGATTAGATTTTTTTCACATTTTTCTGGTCTACCTTTTGAATTTTATTTAATGTTTTGTCCTTCCAATTACATCAATTTTAAAGTGAGACTAAACACCCAAACTCCGCCCACAACCACATTTCAAATAGAGCTGCTAAATTGGACAGTACCTGGAGGACTAAAGAAGACAGTGAGGGGGGCGGAGGGGCGGGGTCTGCGGAAATAAAGAACACTGTGATTGGTCTAACAGGTGTCCACACTTCAAACTCCGCCCATGCAGCCAGGTGTTTGTAATCAGAAACACCTTCTTTAATCAGGGCAGTCTTCTGTGATGTCACCAACTACTGGAAACTACTGGAGGCCACTGAAGTAGGACATGGAACCTATTCAAAACATAAAAATTACAATTATTCATATCCATAACATTTTTAACTGTCAGCAATTTTAATCATTACCGTGATATTATCGTTAATCGCAATTATTTTGACCGTGATAATCGTGATAACAAATTTCAATATTGTCCAATGGAGTTAGGCGTTTTTGACTAGAAAGCTGCAAATTAGGTAATGCTATTAAAACACCATGTACATAAAGTAGGATTTAGTGTTTAGTTCCACTTTAAATTATAAATCAGATGTTACAATCCGAGAGTTACCTGCCGCTTGTAGTACTTTTCCCAAATACTTTAACTTGAATAATTTCCTGGACCCCTACTTTGTACTTCTACTTGAGTAATATTATTCAGAATTAAGTAGTAGTAAGTAGTTTTTGGCTACTCCACCTCTGCTTACCCCACACAGTCGGCTCCTTCACCCTGGTATCACTTTGCATTATTGTGAACCATTTCTCCAGCTATCAGCCAGATGACTTTGTTTGTGAGTGGACTCGAGGTTTGCAGATAACAATAATTTTGCAATCTGTGATGATGAATGGCTGTGAGAAACGCTTTCAGAATCGTAGCAGGTTAATGTAATTTCATGACTTGTGGAATGAAAGTATTTTAGAAGTTAAAAGGCCCATATTTACGCTACTTCCTGATCTATGTTATGTTGTTTCGTCATCACAAACATACCTGGAGTTGTGTTTTGTTTCGTTCACACGTTTAACACACTGAATATTTACGCTGTGTTCTTCTCTCAAACGGAAAACGCTATGTTCCACCTTGTGATGTCATCAAGTGGTAATACAGGAAGTGCTCTGACGTGTTTTCAAACTCCACACACCTTCACTAGAATCATTTGGATTATTTCTGCCCTGGGATTAGCATCGCAACTGAAAAGGTAAAAGGAGCTGTTAACTTGAAAACTACCGCTTCATGACATCACAAGGTGGAACATAGCATTTTGAGCTTTGGTGATGTAGACAGACTAATAATTTTAATAAAGGATTACTCAAACAAAATACAATTCAGGTTTTTGATGAGGTAACAGCATTGTAACATGGCTTAAAGCTCACAAGAATCAATTTTGTGTAATACTGAACCTTTAAGAAGGGACAGTTGCAATATTTATATAACACAGCTTAATTGAGAATATATTTAGTTAGGTTAGCAGAGCAGATGAGCATAAAGTGCTCCATAAAGCATAAAAAAAAAATATAAACACTTAAACAAAAATATATATGTTCCAAACAACATATTGCACTGAAATTAACAAGTTAAAACGATGACATTGCTAAAAAATATTTAAGTTCAAAGTGCATTGTTGGTCCGTTGAGAAGAAGCTACCATGGCACGAAGTCTTAAAATCTATAATCAAACTGTACTCAAACAAGAACACAGTTGTAGAGTTTTAATATAAATCTAAAAGTTGTGTAGAATACTTGATAGTCTTTGTGCCGTTTTGGGCGCGTCCACCTGGCCTCCGCTGTAGCTGGATTTGTTATCTAGATCAGAGCCATTTAGAGGCATTCATTCATCACGGACGCCAGCCCTGAACCAAGGCAAACGGAGGCACCCGGAACATCCGGGCCATCCACCAATGCCTGCTGCATTCTGGGTCAAGGTGATGTAGTCAACCCGCGAAAGTCATACAAACTCAACAAACTCTACTCAACAAGACCAACATATGAAAAAATAGAGGGGTAAATAAATGAACGATGCAAAACATTGAGAATGATGGGGCACAGTTTGAGAATGCTTTATTAGGCCTGTCACCATAATTACTATATCAACTTATCGTTCAATAAATGAAAGCTTTAACAATATATTTTTAGGCTCAATATTTATCGAGTGTACATTTTCTTTATAATAATGGAGGGATTTTTGTTATTTTTGTTTTAATACGATAAGATTTGCGCAGTAGAGCAGGGCCGGCCCAGCCTATAAGCAAACTAAGCAGCTGCTTAGGGCCCCGAGGCCACCAGAGGCCCCCCAAGAGCTCATACATTTATACTGAAAATAATATAATATGCAAAGTTTTATTGGAAACAGGGCTTGTGTATTTACAGCTACCTATATAATATAGTGACCATAGTTACTCATTTTGGGATAGTACTCAGTTACTCTAGTAGAGTAACCCTTTTTAAAATGTAATTGTAATAGCGTTCTGACACCATTCTTTTACTTGAGTAAAAGTTTAGGTTGCAGCACTACTTTGTACTTCTATGTGAGTAGCCAAAATTATTTTGACGTGTACTATTACTTGAGTACAACTTTTGGCTTTTGCCTTACCCACATGTGCATTTTAGAATGTACTGTAGCCAACTTGAACACATTAAAATCCACCAGAAACCAGAAAAAATGTCTAGAATTTCAAAAATCGGTTGTGACATTTTGGATGTTTTCAGTCTGATGTTGGTCATATAAATAAAAATACAAGTGGTTGAGGTGATGAGAGCATAGTCATAATGTTGTCAAATGTGAATCACCAATAGCTGAGCCAGGGTACATGCACTGCCAGGGGCCTCAGAGACAAATTCAGCTTAGGGCCTCCTGAGACCTAGGGCCGGCCCTACAGTACAGGGTTGAATAAGTAACTTTTTGGCTTCATTCTGCTTTTTATTTGCTGCAGCTCAGGCCTTTAAATGATTATGATGTCTATATAAAAATGATTCACTGGCATTAACCTGCTTTATGGTGTCACTGACTTCAAGTAGTTTCAATATTATCGTTTATTGTGATATTTCTCTTTCAAAATATATCGTTCTTCAAAATTTGTTATCGTGACAGGCCTATGCATTGTCTCTTCATAGGCTGGTTTTCATCCCTGGAGCATGAGCAGTAATTTGCAGATGATCAAGTGTCCATTCATAACTGTTCACATTACGATAAATTTCATCGACTGACATATTTGAAGTCTTTGAACTTTGATAAAAAGCTGAAAAATCAACATCAATTTACTTTAAGGTTATTATTAACACTCCGCAATGCAACTTTTCTGGTGGAGGGTACTTCACCTTGTCTCCATGGAGATGTTATTGCTTTGCCTGTAATGTTCCTCAGCATGGCATTAAACATCCATTTGCAGTTATTTCATTACTGCCTCTCCATGGATCTGACCTATAACTTAGTCTGGTGGCGTCATCTGCTTGTCTCCATGGAGATAGAAAAGTTTAATGTCATACTGTGGAAAAATGCTGGCAAAGGAATAACATGGACACAAGCAGTTACACAGTGCACCTTTCAGATCAACGTCCTGATGTAGGTGCTATTTTGAGGTCTTTTGTCTGTTCAAAATGTAGAATGTTTCGTTTTTAATTGATTGCTATGACAATGGTGGCGTCTCGGCTGGCCTGGGAACACCTTGGGGTCTAACCGGAGGAGCTGGAGGAAGTGTCTGGAGTGAGGGAAGTCTGAAAGTCCCTGCTTAGACTGCTGCCCCGCGCCCCAGATAAGTGGAAGGAAATGGATGGCTGGATCTATCAGAAATCCATTATAATAAAAAAGTAGCACTAAGGCGCTATTGCTACCATCACCTATCTTCACCAATCACCAAATACTACCTTTGGTTATTATGCACAGAAACTGATTGATGAAACTGAAATTCACGAAATCATTGATGCCCGAACTCACAATCATAAAACAGAAAACTTGCATGCGCCCACAAGCTCTACCACAGAGCAACTACGCAGCACACCAGATGCCTGTTCTAAAGCAACTATATTTGTATTTATAGCCCTGTTGCGTGCTCTGTCTCAATTACCAGAACAATTCAAAACCTATTCCATAATTTACCAGAAACCCACTAACAAGACTAAAATCATCTCCACGTAATCCAGTTCTCGCCACCATTTTACCCATCCATCTCCCTTCACCCGTTTTCCTCTCCTCCCTCTGCTCCGACCCTCTCTCCCTCTCTCCTACCACGGCTAGTTTTTAAGTTCAGGCTGTGAGAGCATGTCTTCATTAGCTGCATTAACATTCACGGGCTGTAGTAAATTCTGACAGTGAAAAGGTCCCCGTAACCTTTAGTTGTGCAGAAATTTACTTCCCCAGAAAATTACAGCTGGCACTGTCTTAATTAATGCCCGCTTTCTTCTCTTGAAAACCCAAGGCCTGTCAGCGGCGGGAGGAGAGAAAAAGAAAAGAAAAAAACAGCGTGGAGGAGAGAGGGAAGGAATTAGGATAGAGGAAGAGGAGTTGACTAAATGGTTTTACTTGGCGACTTGGTACGATGAAGTCTGGGATTGCAATATGGCCGCAGCGTGGTACAATATTACTCCAAGCTGTGTATGCATGCGTTGTTGATATCTTTCCATAAGTACTTTTGCGAAATTCAAATATATACTATCTTGCGCAGTGCTCCAATCCCGGTTTTCTCCAGCTTGGTTTTTTGTCATCCGAAGTGGGACAATTGCGAGAACCGAACAAGCGTGGTGCAAAAAAACTAATACATATTTTATCCTTGGGCTATCTCTCGGGTGCAAATGGCTGAAGGACCAGGGAATCTATCTTCACACTGGGGAAGCCCAACAAGCCCAATCCGGAGCTGATTAGGCCACAAACAAATGAGAATAAATACCAGCATCCGTCTACGTGGTAAACTGAACGCGCAACATTTTTCAGTCTATGTGTGTGGTGCAAAGAGGTTCACTGCAAAAAGAGAGAATATTTGTTCAAATGACTAGAATTCTGATATAAATCCTAATTTTGATTTACGAGCTTGATGGAGCTTCTGAATTTTAATTAGCGATTTAAAAGTTTGCGAGCTTGATGGAGCTTCTGAATTTTAATTAGGGATGGACAACACATCGGTACAGGATCTTTTTTATATATTATCGTCCCCGATTCAGAACAAAGACACTTTTAATTGCTGGATTTCAGATGACATCACAACATTCTATAGTGCAATATTATTTAATACAGATGGGGGGTAGCTAAAATTAATATTATGAAAAAGCAGATTTTTGTTGTAATATCAAGGGTCAAGGATCTGGTCACTAATAGAAATTATCAGGTTCAACATTTGTGAATTTACCTTTTGGATATTTCATGCCAAAATGTAACTGTAAACTGGCTCTTGCCTCCCATCTGGTTGTATGACCAATGTGTTATAATGGAACAAGAAGAGCAATGATGAAGAATAAGTCAAGTTATGAAATACATCCCAGATAGAGCTTATTTTATTTTTTTTTTAATTAATTAATCAATTAATTTATTTGTATTATTATTATTATTGTTATTATTATTTATCACAGCAAAAAATAAAAAATAAAAAAATGAACTTTCCAACTTTACAACAATGTGGGTCTTGCTATGGATAAAAAAAAAATAAATCAAATATGGCAAATATGAGTAATTGACCATAACAGCAAGATATATTGGTATTGGGCCATGCTAGTTTCAGTACCTTTCGTCATGTATCAAAATAATAATTTGCCAATTGGGTATGTTTAGGTAGAAGTAAGTAAATTTCACTTGGGATCTTTGGCTAAATGATCTTAGAACCAATTGAGCTGAGTCAAACCCAGTTGCACAAAGGACTAGGGGGCTTGCGGGGGCACAAGCCTCCGCTAGAATGACCAATGCACCCCCGTAGCTCCCCCAAAGATTTTTGCCCTTTCAAGGCACATCCAATTTCGACTTAAAATGTTCAAATGTCAGCCAGAGTGTTCAAAATGAAACCACAATAAAATAAAGACTTCCATACTAGGTCAATCACTACAGGACGCTAACTACATTTAAATGAGTTTAAAACAACAAAACAAACATGGTAGGGGGTGGGGTACGCTCCATTGTTAAAATGCTAAAGTGAGCACCCGCATTGACGACCTTAGCACCCCCTTACTGGAGCCGCCACTGCAAATAAATAACAGAATTAACTAATAATTAACCATAGACGTCATCCATTCTACCCTCTACAGCTCAAATCTGACCTTATTACTTAAAAATTGCAAAAAAAACCCCTGACTTTTGCAAAGAAACTGTACAAACAATAAATACTGAGCCCCAAAATATGTTGTTCCAGCTTTCGAAAATATTGAACAATAAGTCGATATAGTAATTATCGTGACAGCGCTAGGCTAAACAGTGCCGGAATCGCTAACATTTCCCTTCTTTCGCATTTATAGCCAAGATGGATGACGCTGAATGATACTTGGGCGCTCTAATTGTACAAGCGGGCTACTGCAGAGGCTTGATCATCTTTCTCTCACTCACTGGGGTTACCTCCCATTTCCGCTCCATCTCCGAAGACGCTAATTAGGGGAGCCAAGACAAGACCGTCGCGGCTGTGCGTTGATAGACAAATGTCAGCCCCTGTCTCCAGTCGCATGGTAATTGCTCGAATCAAAGAGGTGCCGGAGGAGAGCAAAGATGGCGGAGAGACCAGGCGTGCCGAGGGCTGTCCATTTGCATGTCTAGTGTGGCATCTACAAGTCAAATCACAGTTGTCAGTCAAAGTTGTACCATTGGGGATTGACATGGTGTTTATGGGAGATGGGACTCTGGATAGGAAAGATCAACAAGACTATGATGGGCATTGCAAAACTGTGGTTAAGGGAGTGTGTACACCAGTAGCTCTGCAATGGTCAAGGTTCTAAAATTACGCGTTCGTCTAGCGACTTTGACTTCTTAGCTTTGGTGATTTCTGTTGTGTATTCACCTTATTCCAATAGCAATAAGTTCTATACGGACTACAAAGCCCTTTTAAAGCCTCCCAGAAGAATCGGGGTCTTGCTGACTTGTTGGTCCACATGAACATTGAACATTTTACACAAATCAATACTACTTTATATCACATTTTAGCGACAAAACTTGTCCCAAATTATCCACTGAAATGAATGGAATTTCCAGCAAAAAGAAAGCGCACTTTAGGAGCATTTAGAGGCAAAGGACTGCATCTGTTTTTGCTAAAAGCAGTTTGTTAAAACATAAAAGCTATTGTCTCCAGGTGTCATACTTGTTAAACTTTGCACTGGATAGAGTTTGAGCAGCGCCACTATCACAAATAGTGTGGTGAAATTGTGTCAACTCTCAAAGCTTGTATTTGTAATAACTGTAATAATAATAATAATAAATAATAATAATAATAATAATGTTAATCTAGGCATCTCTGTTGGATGTTTTCCCTTGTTGCATACAAGTGTGCCTCTTTGCAACCTTATGACCTTTTAGCCACGTTAACATTAAGAAACATATGATTAGCATACAGTTTTGTTTTATTTGTGCATGCTTGAGTAATTCTGCATAATAGTTAGAAATCTCAACTTCAGTTCTCAAGACCGATATACGTCATCTTGAGCTAATGAAGCTCCCTTGTGCTTTGCAAGTCTTAAATCATACCAGGATCCTGTCATGATTAGCAGCCGTTGTTTATTAGCATTAGAGTGTCCTAGCCTCAATGCTATTGCTATTGTGTTTTATTAATTGTTACCATCTCCACTAAGACTGAGTGGAGACGGTATGAAGTTGCTCCCATTCTTTTTTTTAATTTATTCTTTTTTTTTTTTTTTTTTTAATGCTACCAAGGAAAACAATATAGTCTGTTGTACCAAAGCTTAGTTATATATGTATTTATTGCATATAAACAAGTCGTTCTTTAAACTCTAGCGGCAGAATACATAGATAATTGGCTGTTTTCTATATCTTGATTATTAGTGTTGTATTTACCAGACCAACTTGACAAGTTTTGTAGTTAAAATAACACACAAATTTACACATTCTGCCTTTCGGAGTGTAAAACACATTTCCTTTGCTTGAAATTTTGCATGGATATTAACACTGTTGACCTTTGGCAATTTTCAACAAATTGCTTGCAAGTCCATTTTTGCAACATTAATAAAGAGTTCTTATGAAATAAACTTGTGAACAAGCCACTTTGGGGAGTATTTCTGTTGTTGTCCATTTAATGGTATAGGTGCAGGACTTTATGACATAGATAAATGCGCAAGTCTTAAACTGTGCTTTACAAGATGCCTTATAATTCTGTGCATTATTCTTTCCATACTCAGAAATGGTGAGCTTCTCCTATAGTCGCGGCTGCCCTGGGGTAGACTGTCACGCGTCACATTCATACACTGGCAATGTGAGTGAAGTGTCTTGCCTAAGGACACAATGGCAGAATGCACAAATCTGAGGAAAACAAGAATCCATTTGAAATCGAGAATGAGCATTGCTAAGCCCGCCCCTGGTCATTAGCTTGTAATACATCTTGAAAAGTGGGGGCGTATTGGGATGTCAAGTAGTTAGGATTGTATTTCTAACTTTATTTTTAACAAATGGGCAGCATGCTTCCAGCTTCTTGTTTAGCAGTGCACATGTGACACCTCCATTAGGAAAACACACTCACTGCTCTGCAATGAATCCTCATGTCTCCTAATTATAAAGGTTTGACTGTGGCTTTAGTTAGAACCGAACCAATCTCGGCTCTAAATAACTGCGCCACTGTCAAATATCTTCATCTCATTTGCAAAAGCGGCAACTTTTTAGTCCTTGGATTCTCGCGTGTGTTTTAATTTCACTGCGACAGCACTCCAACAGCTCAGTCAGGTATACCAATTATAACAGCTAATCAAAAGCATTAGGAGTCTGAAATGAACATTCCCTGACAAGAGAGGAGTAAGAATATTAAAAAAATAAGAGACTTCTAATGGCTGTCGGTTCAGCTAATTTTAAAGATTTGTGTGATGTCTTTGTCACGTCTTCAGCCCTGGTTGAAACTAGTTGAAATGGAGTGTGAAATGCAGTCTTCACAACGTATTTTCTATGAATCCAAAAATGCTGGGTTAGTTATTTTATTGAGGGATTAGCACTTACACCTCACAGCAAAAGTCTGGCTTGATCCCCGGGACATTTGGGGCCTTTCTGTTTGGAGACCCAAACAGAAAGGCCCCAAATGTGACCCGTCCTTGTGTCTGACAAGGAAAGGTTTCTTCCAGGTATTATGAGGTTAAGGTACATTTGATTATCGCATTTCCTCTGCATTTGACTCATCTTTCAATGTCATCAGGAAAACCTGTCAGAGGCAGTGTGCAATCACAGTGAAAATCCTGGGACCCATTTCCAGATTGGATTACCAATTTAGTCAAATTTGTGGATTTTGCATGTTTTAAACTGATGGGGGGCACCAATCTATACTTCTTACCACTGTTAAAGAGATTTAGTAACACACACAATTACAATTAACCTTAATTACCCTTATTAGAGCAAGAAAACACATTTGATGAAGTTACAGTAATGTAAGAATTCAGAGAAAAATTAGAGGTAACACTGTAGTTATTATAAAGTGGGACCAAATAATAAAAAGTTAGCTCCTCCCTTCAGATAAATATAAGGCAGTGTCCACCAGAAATCTGACCAGAACTGAAGAAGCGGCTTGGATGAGCAGGGAAACGTCTTCACTCCTACAACTTTTTGTCCAGTTGACAGATTTAACCTTGGCTTTTTTACTATGGATCAGACCTGGACAACTGAGGGATTACACAGACATCTGGGACCAAATAAGCAAATGTGAGATACTTGACAAGATCACTGACAAGACAAACTTATGGATTCAGATTTATCTTATGTACAGTCATTCAGAGTATTCAAATCACATCAAAAACATTAAAAAAGAAGCACACAGGGCACGACATTTCATCTTGGAACATGTTCACATTTTAAGTGCAGAACCTGTTTACATTGAATACACTGAATTAATAAAATCATTGTATTTGTGGTTAAATGGCTCCATGGCCTTGCCCCACATTATGTCTGACCTGCTTCAGCCCTATGCCCCTGCACGTTCAGTTAGGTGACCAGATCACTCCTTGTTAGTGGTCCCAAAATGTAAGAGAAAACTATGAGGGGAACACTCTTTTTCTGTCGTGGGTCCAAGACTGTGGAATGCACTGCCCCTACACCTTAGACAGGCTGAGTCGTTTTCGGTTTTTAAGTCAGCTCTTAAAGCTCCCCTGTTCTCCTTAGACTTTAACTGTGATTAATACATCAACTTTTATTTTGTACAGTGTGTCTTTATGCTGTTTGTATTTTGTCAATCTGTGTCTATTTTGATTGTCTTTTATGATTATTGTTACGCACTGCACTCTGGTCAACTGTGTTGTTTTTAAAGGCCCTACATTACACAAATTCGTCTCTTGTGAGCTTTAAGCCATGTTAAAATGATGTTACCTCATCAACAACATACCTGGAGTTGTGTTTTGTTTCATTCACACATGTTTGAATAATCCTTTATTATTAGTCTGTCTGCCTCTCCAAAGCTCAAAATGCTCTGTTCCACCTTGTGATGTTATGAAGCAGTAGTTTTCATGTTAACAGCTGCCTTTTATCCACCTTTTAAATTATCCAGATGGTTCTAGTGAAGGTGTATGGAGTTTGAAAACATATTGAAGCACTTCCTGTATGTATGACATCAGAAGGTGGAACAGTGTTTTCTGTTTAGGAGAAGAACTCTATCTATCTATCTAAAGTCTAAATATGCATGGTTTGTGTGAATGAAACAAAACACAACTCCATGTATGTTTTTGATGAGGAAACAACATTATAACATAGATCAGAAAATAGCGTAATATGGGCCCTTTAAAGTGCATTAGAAATAATGTTGGATTGGATTGGACTTTTTTGCCATATTCTTGCTTGTTGGCACCAATGGATATGCCGGTTGACTTCTTGTATAATCAAAACTGTAATCCATGAGAACTTATGAGAAGTTGGCTCTCATTGTTCACAGGCTTGCCGTATCTTTCGTTGCATTATGAGATTCTAATCACAATGCTTGCAATAAACCATATCTCCACATTCATAATTCCCTTCGGTGTGACAAACTAAGATTATACGGTGCACATGAAAAATACCGCTTTTTTCCAGACACCACACACACACACGCACACACACTCACATACACACTCCGACTGCTTACCTGCGATGATAAACGGCCCCAGATTTTAAGATTCCCATTTCTAATTTTCTGAGTGGAGAGGCCGGGCTGTGGCGATTGATCAAATTGGGCAGTGAGTAGAGCACGACCCCCACCTCTCCAACCACTGCCATGGCCTGTCTGAGCACCTACGCCCTCCTTTTCCTCAGTCTCTTTTTTATTCTCAATTTCCCATCCCAAAGACCCTCTTAAAATATTAAAGTGGATTTATGAATTGTCAAAGTGGCCTCATTTGTCTAAAGCACTTGACTAGAGATGATGCAATGTTGTAGAAGAAGAATTTAAATTTGGAGAGTAACTTTGAGATGTGGCATATTGTGCAATGATGATGAGACCATAGACTGTATATATAAATGGAATTAGCTAGCTCGCTAGCCGCTGCGTTCTGAATAAGAAGTGAGCATGGCTAAAATTCACTTTTTATTGAAAAACTGTCACCCCTCTCTCTGTAGCTGCTGCTGTCAGCCTCGTCATTTTGGTCTTAAAATGTTCGTATTAACCTGCTCTACATGATCCTGATTTTGTCGATAAATAAAGACATGAACATTAATAACAGACCAATGAGCTGCCCTTTTTCGCTGAGGTTGTTCCTGCTAACATTAGCAACAGGTTTGATTGACAGCGTTGCTAAGCGCCGGCTCCTGGTTAAAGCAGTGGTGCAGGCGGGAAGGGGTGTTACCTTCAATTACCTAGCTCCTGGTTGGCTCTTTGGTTGCTATGCTATTCATGGTCAGAATTCCAAATATGGATCTTGGCTCCAAATTTGCCCCTACAACTGCTAACAACCCCATTGGCTTCATTTGGCTGGAGCCAAACGCTATGGGTGACATCGCACTCACTTAGCTGGAGCCAACGCTATGGGTGACATCGCACTCACTTAGGCCACTTCTTTATACAGTCTCAATTTTGTTATGCTTACTCTAGACAAATGTAAAGCTAGATGCACGTTAAAGCCCTATATTACACAAAATTGACTCTTGTGAGCTTAAAGCCATGTTGTAATGATGTTACCTCATCAAAAACATACCCAGTGTTGTGTTTTGTTTCATTCACACATTTGAGTAATCCTTTATTATTAGTCTGTCATCTCCAAAGCTCAAAATGCTCTGTTCCACCTTGTGATGACATGTAGTGGTAGTTTTCCAGTTAACAGCTACTTTTTACATTTAGTTCAGTAGAGACTGGCCATTCCATTATCCAAATGATTCTAGTGAAGGTGTATGGAGTTTAAAAACACAGTGGAGCACTTCCTCTATTACCACATGACATCACAAGGTGGAACAGTGTGTTTTCCATTTGAGAGAAGAACTCATGTGTAAATGAAACAAAATAACTACACTTTATATAGCCTTAACAAAGCATGAGCAGATACTTAATTCATAATGAACAAGTAGAATATTAAGAATGATCAATACTTAGTAACTACTCTGTTAAGGAGGTAGGGTTAGGAGTTGGGGTATTAAGTACCAAGCCTGAATCTTTTTTTTTTTTTTTTTTTTTTTTTTTTTTGTTTTTACTTAAGCCGCCATGTTTGTTTTGACCTGACGGACCATTTTTTTTTTTTTTTTTATTGTTCATGGTTTAGACTATTAAAAGTGTAGTTATTATCACCAACATGGAATTCAATTGACATAACTCTCTCTTCCAACATCTCTTAGTTGAGCTAATATGGAATCTCAGTTTCACTCATCCTGTGTCATCCGTGGCATGTTCTATTGATTTAAACCTATTTATTATACATTCATACACAGGTTCTCAGCATGCACTCGTTTGTCCTACACCTCACTCATAAGAAACAGCAAAACACTTTAACCTCCCTGGGGTGTAACACCGGAAGACTCAGGGATGGGAGGGGCCGCTACGGGAGGATGGGAGAGTGTGTGTGTGTGTGTGTGTGTGTGTGTGTGTGTGTGTGTGTGTGTGTGTGTGTGTGTGTGTGTGTGTGTGTGTGTGTGGGGAGGGGTGGCGGTGTGACTGTAGGATCGCTGTGGCCACTCCGGTCTCAAGAGAGGAGCGCGTTCGATCGGATTATTTGGGAAGGACAAAGTGCTTTTGTTGATGAAGAGTCGCGCTGATATCTGGGAGTTGGGAAATCGATGCTACGCACAAAGCTCTGGCGCATTGATCTGGACCCGACCATTGACAATCCATGGCCTGGTTAGCTATGCGAGGGAATGAGGCCAAATGAGCTGCTCCTCCAAAGTGGTGCTCCGACACTTTAGCGCGCCGTGTAGCTGCTGCTGTGTTATTTGTATCATTTGTATTGACAACCTTGCCAGTGGAATGATTTATAATCGCGCGTTCCCAAGTTTGAGTTCTCGCCTGGAAGTTTTATGCTAAACCCTGAGACAATACACACTTTTTATGTCATTAAGTCCCCTCACTCACTGTCGGTAAAAGTCCGGACAAGACTTTGAAAGTGATAGGCAAAACAAAACAAAAGATGAATAAAAGTAAGCCTGCATATTTTGTCGCAGATTTCAATGGAGGGAAAAGACTCAAATCACTCAAATGAGGGCTTCTCATTATGGGCTCGGCGTTGTTTGTCCAAGCAGCCTTTTCCTGGCACCTTGTTAGAGATGTCCGCGGCTGGTAATTGGATCCGTCTGCCGTCGGAGTGGAGCGTTTGGCTGACAGACGCTCAGACCGGAGAGACGCCTAAATGACAAATGTTCCCTGTGCTCGGAAAAACCTGAGAGAGGAGCTGTGACGTCTCGTTATCCTCTCTCACACCAACTTACAGGGCGCTGGCAATCAAGTGGGCTGCTTAAGTGGAGGGGGGAGGAGGACGACGGGGGATGGCTGTTGAGCAGGTTAAGTTGGTGTTTTTGGTAAAAGTAGAGATGCGCATATTGTTTTTAATCAAACCGTATTAATAGCGTGAACCAAACTATGAATGCAGTTTTGTCCTGAACTTTTAGGTAATGAATGAGTGACATTATGAGAGCTCCATGGAGAGGGAAATAATCTTTATTAAGGTGAGACACTGCAGGTGGAAAGGAAGATATTATGACCCCCCTGGCTTTCTAACCGTATCAATTTGGAATGGCTCTTGATGAAAGCAATTGGGATGTTCATCGAATACTTCAAACTGATTGGTCAAAGCATCACAAGAGCAGAACGGCCGAGAAAAAAGTTTGGTTATGTCCAGTTTAAGTGAAAAACATCTTTCCCATCCACAAATGTAGAAAGCACTTTTTTCTGCACATTTTTCAAACTCGAAAAATGCAAAAATAGGCTTAAGCATGTTCACCGGCGTTATTTGTTTTAGTTAGTTTTGGCGCTTCATTTTTAAAAAAAATTTTGCTCAAAACCACAATGCAGCGCTGCGATTGGACCATTCACACCAGCGGGAGCCTGCCAATATGGATTCTTGTGAGCTTGTGCAATCAGAAATTCACAGCAAAAATGGAGACTTGCATGAGGAGAGGCCAGAAATTACATCCATCAGGTATATCCAATACATCTGAATAATAGCCAGTTCATATACCACATTTCTTTTACAAATGTTTATTTTACTTCTGTGACTTCGGTTTTCACTTACACTTAAAATTTAAATCTCATCCCTAACAAAGAGGATTGTCAGTTTTGTCTTCCTCCAAAGCAGCACATGGCTTCATCTGGGCTGTGTGTTTTGTGTATCCCGGTGAAATGCATTGGCTCCCTTTGTTGTGTTTCCATAAATGCAAATGAGCAGAGAAAGGGCTTTCCAATTAAGTGTGTTTGACATTCCTCAAACATAAAGTCTGAATTTTCAGGTTCCAACTGTATTACAGTTAGCACATGGCACCGGCACGAGGCCCAGATTGGTATAATTAAGAAGGGAAATAGTAAATGCCAATAAGGCTGTCTGTGTGTTGGTGGGATTCTACAAGTGTTCAGAGTATGGGGAATATATGCATGGAACATTCTGGGGGCTTGCGTGTTACTCTGTCATGGTGCAACATGGGATAGAAGGAAGTGGAGTGGAGCAAACTTAAAAGGTGCACTACGGAACTTTTTTGGCGGAGGGTCTGCCATGTTTTTTCCTTTTGGAGATGTTATTATTACCAGTATATTAAACATCTCTGTCTATGTGACGGGGCCCACATCTCCAAAGATCTGTCCTGCAACTTGATCAGGCGTCGTAAGGTTAAAGTTAAAATAAACTTTCTTGTCCCCATAGGGCAATTTGTACTCTGCATTTGACCCATCCTTCAATGCCACTGGGTCATCTCCTCAGGAGCTGTGAGCATCACAGCACAGTGCCTGGAAACCCATCTCCAGATCATGTTGTTAGGCTTGGTCAGGACTACTTTATGTGGAGGACTGTGCATGTTTTGTGTTGATGCGGGAGATCAGAGTGCCCCGGGGCAAACCCTCTCAGACACGGGGAGAAACATGCAAACTCCACGCAGAAAGGCTGGGCGACCTGAGAATCAAACCCGGAACCATTTTGCTGTGAACTGTGAGCGCTAGCCACTCAGCGACCATGCCACTTGCTTTTGTCTCCATGAGGGTAGTAAATAACTTCAGTGCCATACTTTTGAACATTATAAAGAAAGTAATAATATATGCATGGAGACAAACGAGTGGTATACCCGAAATCAGAAAAGTTACACAGCGGCCCCTTTTATTCTTTACTTGGAGTTTTATTCTTTACTCATGTTCCTTTAATTTCTTACTTACTCCTTACTTACTTATCCTCACTTATTTTGAGAAGAAGCCATTGCCACATGCCCACAGTCCATACCAGAGGAACAGTTGTTTATGGGTAAAGCATATCCAAGTTGCAGATGTGCGACAGGTTGTGTTCCTGTTGCTGTCTGGTGTTATTGTCTGCGCTAAACTCTGGCTGGGATTATCATAACTGACAGACCTGTTTACATCCGCCTTCCGTAATGAAAGCATGTTCTGCCAGCCGTGAGTCATGCAACCATCTGCATTGTGTCATCTTCGCACAGTCAGATGCCCAACCAGGGATGTGGTGCACGGATGTACAAGTGACCAAGTGTTGTTGAGTTGTGATTTTTTTCGTTATTAGTTTGTTTTTTGGTCTGTCGTGATGATATCTATAGTTCAATCAGGAAATACTTAAAAAAAAAAGTACAGTATGGAATGTTATGGAAATAGAAAATTAAAACCAAACAAACATTCTCCATGGAGATAGATATGTTTCAAGAACAACATTTCCATGGAAACAAATTGGAGAAGTCAAGTAAGAGTCAGGTTTGTGGAGATGTACACTTATGAGTTTTTCAGTGCAATAAACCCAACCAAAAAAGTACAAAAAACAGTCTTTTATTTCTGTCTTTTTTTTAGTAAAATTTTACATACTGTGGCTTTAAACTGTAGGTAGGAATGTCAGCAATGTGTTGAAGGGAGAGAATGATAGATTTGTTGGTATCATATCTATATCTATCAGACCAAATACACCGGTCATGGTGAAGAGTAAATAGAGAGGCTGAGGAGGCTGATGGTTCTGCTGCTTCAATGGATAAAGAATGGCTTGGGAGGTCAATCAGAAGCAAATGGTAGTAGCCAGACTGGTAACAGAATAAGAACTTATCTGTTTCTTTTGTTCAAGTTTAGTTTTACAATTTTATGCTGGTTTATTCCTTCAGTCATACAGGACTATTTCATAGCAAGTATAGTCATGTGTACTTTTTGAACCCTATATTACGATTTTGTAGTTTACAACCACACCAACCACTTTATTTCTTGACAATGGATACATTTACTCCATGTTATATATTTCATTTGAACTGCAATAAGTTGAACAATTATCATCTTTCCAGGGAAATGAAGGTGAATGCAGAATATTCTAAGGCACCAAGGACTCATGATCTGTAGTAGAAGATTTTGGTGTAGATTTACTGCCTTTGCAAACCACTCCACACTTTCACCCCAGTTCTTCTATGTCTCGTCTTCCTCCCCTTCTTCTCCATGATCCTCCTCTCCTCCACCTCTGCATTGCAAAGTCCCAACATTAAATTGTGATAGATGAAGAGCGGAGGGCATTCATACAAATCAATGACTTTAGTGTATGTGTCATTAGCCCGCACCACGCAGCCAGCGGTCAGCGCCATAAATCACGCCATGATCGGCTGTCTGGTGAGGCGCGCCACAGCTGCGAAGACTGCATGTATTATCCCACACCATGCAGAGTCCCGCCCAGTGCTCCTCTACTCCAAAACTCAATGGAAGGAGTCAAGAGGAGGCTAGCCGTGCATCCAAGAGTGACTCAGGTAAGTAAAGCTGATGACTAAGCTACAGTTATTTAAAGTGTCATGTAACTGCTTGTGAACTGACTTTACAACTGTTGAGATTGAAAAGATATATGCCAAATAGGACTAAAATATTCAGTTCAATTTTATTTATATAGTACATTTAAATACAACTTAAGCTGCTCGAAGTGCTTCACACAAAAGTCAACAAAAAACAAATATACAGATAACACAATACAAAGGGGAAAAAAAACAAACAATAAAACAATAAAACACCAAGATATCCTGTCTAGCTAGTATTAAATGCCAGGGAGAAGAGGTGGATTTTCAGTCTAATCTTAAACTGTGTTAAAGACTGCGAGGATGTGACAGAGGGCGCTGTTCCATAGTCTGGGCGCTGCCACAGAAAAGGCTCTGTCACCTCTGGTTTTGAGCTTGGCTTTGGGCACAGCCAGCAGGAGCTGGTCAGCTGACCTCAGGGCTCTGGGTGGAGCATAGGGCTGCAGTCACTCCCTCAAATAAAGAGGACCTATATAGTGCAGAGATTAAAAAAAAATAAAAATTTGCTATTTAAAAAAGAATGTTGCACTATGAAATATCCGAAAGTAAACACAATGTTGAACCTGATCATTTCTGATTGACTTGACTATAGAACTCAGTGTATTACAAACACAAATCTGCATTTTATCCATTTCACCTTTAGCTGACCCTCATCTGTATTACATAACACTGGCCTATAGAATGTTGTGACGTCATCTGAAACCCAGCAATAGTGAATGTCCGAGCATATTTCCATGTTGGTGTTAAGCAGTATTGCAAGTGGGAGTTACACCACTGGTATAATGTTTCCCCAGAAGTTTGGTGGTTCTTTTCCAGCATACTGACAGTGTGTCCTTGAACAAGACGCATAACTCATCCGTATGAATATGAATGGCTAAAGTACTATATAAAATTAGACTTTTTCCAAAAAATGTATTTAACTTTTTTAATTTTTTGTCACTTTTTAGTATTTTTTTGTCACTTAGGCCAAACACAATTCATGACACATTTTCAAAAACAAAAAAAAAAGAAAATCTATAATAACAGTACAATACAATAAACAGATTTATCCTTCATATGCTTATAGTGTATTTCACTTCCAACCTAACAACTTCCATATACACTCCTACCTACATTGTTTTGCATATTAACTTCCAGCCACCAAGCTCAGTGCTGTAGAAAAGTTTGCACTCCCAGCCGAAGAGAGCGGCTAAAGGCATCATTAATCAAAGAGAGTCCTCAATTAATCAAAAGAGGAGTGTCCTAGTCGTGTAACCCTGCTATCCAAACCAGAACCCTGGTGTCAATACTGGCCTCAGGGAAGCAGCCGGCCAGAACCACTGCACCCATCCCAGTCAATACCCCCACAGAGGAGGCACCTGTCCTCCCACACACCTCTAGCAGCGCAAGTCCCTGTCCACCGGAGGAGACGTGCATGGGGACAAGGGAGGACAACGGACAAAGCCAATACGGATGATTAGAAAGACTCGGTAAAATGTGCATGGTTTTCTTGATGTGATTAACTATTGGCTGCGGGAGGTTGTCAAACTTTAAGAAAACAACATAATGAGGTAATTATGTACAACAGTGGAAGCAATGCAAGTTTCATGGAGCAATTAGTGCGTACTTGTGTTTAATGTAAAGTGCAGTCAAATATTGTGAATAAATCATGAAAATAAGTCTATGAGACATTTCGTAAAATATGTTTTGTGGTTTGGTCAAACGAGATCACGAATAAAGTTTTATGATACAAGAACGGAACCCATAAAATTATGAGGTGCATTAACAATATTGAACCATTTCATCTAGGAACTTGAAACCAACTTTACCAATTTCACAAAAAAATAATTAATCAAAGTACCAAATAAATGGAACTTCATGTCTCAGGATGTTTATCAAATCAGAAAGCAGAATGAGTCTCTCATTTGGGTTGCCAGATTCAGTTTGTTTAAACTTTTAAAAAAGCCTGTCTCTGGTTTGAATTCTACCTGCCGAAACCCCAGCACCTGCAGCCAATGTGAGTGTTCATGATAAAAAAAATATGATTTTGTATTTTTGCCACTCTGCCAAAGCCTTTTTTAATGGTAGTGGACTTGCACATAGAAGACTGGTGTTCTAATCCTGCTTTTTCATATTTTAATATCCAGCATGCCATGTTCTTCACAGCAGGGATGAGTTAAACTTGATTGTGTGAGCAGAATAATCCACTTGAAAACAACAACTCCAACTGTCCTAAATCTTCTGTGTAACACAAAACACATTTGAACCCTATGGTTGCTGGTTCAAGTCCTGGCGCTATCATTATCATTACGTGTAGTCACTCACAGTATCTAGATTATTTTTTTCAGTTTGATCCTGACAAATGTGATTAGCGAGTATGCGAAAATACACTGTTGTGCTTTGTGAATTTAACATATTCACTTCAAACATCTCATTGTCTCTGTTTAAACATATTGTTTATTTTAACCAGTCATATAAATAAAATCCACAAGCTCCGCACAACAACTAGCCAAGCGCCTCTCGCGGGACCCGCTCTGCATTTCATCTGAAGAAATTAAAAATAATCATCTATTTATGAACAAAGACAGTGCATCCTCTGATTTAGTCTGCAATCCTCCATCTTGTACAAAAGTCAAGGAATCAATTATCCTCTTCCCCCCTCTCTCTCTCTCCATCTTTCTCTTTGTGAAATTAAGAGCAGTCACTCATTTATTTGATACCCGGACATAATTTGATCTCTAAAGACTTGGAGGAAATCCGCAAATGAGAATATCTTGTTTTAGCTCTCGACATCAAGGCGTTTTCAACCAAAGCGCTGGATCCGTCAAGGCCTCATTAAAATTAGGTTGGTTTGGAGCTCCGGTGACCATGGCCGCGTGACGACTAGCCTTGTTAAGGACTCCAGCGGTGGATTTAAAGGGCGCTGCGTTCATGCCTCCTAATTGAATGGCCTTAGGTGTTTGCTCTTAAGAATTCTGCAGGAGAGCTGTATTTACCAATGTGATTAGCCTTTTGGAAGAATGCACAGGAGCGTAGCTATGCTGTTTGTTTAGGACAGTGTTTTTTGAACTGTGGAACGTAGGTGGTACTCGAGCCGGGATGGTTGAATAAGGTTTATTTAAAGTCCGCTTCAGAAGGTGGCAAAATCAACTTGAACTTTGAATTGCGTTGCTGTTTTCAGATCAGAAGCATGGAGATGTGTTGGTTTGTATCAGCTGTGATCAAGTCAAGATCATTATGCAAATGTTGGTTCCAACTTCTATATGTTTTTGTCCATTTTATTATATATATTTTACGAGTGCGTTAAAGATTGTTTAACTGCACCATTGCATTACAAACTTTTCAAATGATGTGACAAAGTTATTTCCCTTGTGGATCAATTAAATTTCGGATCATTTCAGCTCTTAACTACAAAGCTAAGAAACTTCAATGTTAGCAGATGTCGTTGTTAGCCTCATTTAAGCTTCTTCACAGATGGAATACTTGTGCCTTCGTTTTAGAAGAGTGGCACTTTTTAGATAGACCTACAAACTTACTTTTTGTCCACACATGATGGCTATCCATCAAAATCGCAATTTGAATGGACGCAGTTAGTAAATCTCAAAGGCTGCAGGTTTTTTTTAATAAAGTAAATTTCTCAAACAACAAAATAACCCGTCTTATTCTGCATAAAAAACACTACTAACCTTGTAGTTTAGAGCTATACAAATATGTTCTGAAATATGATTATTGCATTAGTTTGTCAGTTCAAAATTCAGTCTTTTTGTCAGTTCTTCTAGATGTAGTCCAATGAGGTTCATCTGCAAAAGAGAGAACCACATTATGGACTGGGATGGAGCAAACATCATAGAGCTAGAGGACAACAGGCATCGCTGCTGGATTAAGGAGGCAAGTGAAATACAGAAACGTGCCCACAGGACTTTAAACCAGGACGAGGTGGCATTTTTACTCTCGCACACCTGAGATACTGTCCTGAAGAAGTCAGAAGTTGGTAGTCGGTAGGAAAACCGCACCAAAACCTGTTTAAACCTTCTGACCAGACACGTCACAGAACATCACAAGACCACTCTGAGGAAGGCCGATAGTGAGCAGTCGAAACTGTCAGGTATGAAAACAAACTAACCCTTGGTCTGGAAAAAGAATCTATTAAAATATCTTCCAGGTGTAATTAAAATGTGAACTATGAATAGAATCCAATTATTAAAATATAAATTGCAAATCTAATCACAATCTCAATGCCTGTCAGAAAAATCACAACTAGATATTTTGCCCAAATTGTTCAGCCCTAATGACCACCTCCTCCAATCACAAAAAATTATTATCAAAATTGCCAAGGTGCTAATCCTAATGTATGGATTCTGTCATTCTGCATTTAAATCCCCACCCCTATCTCTCTTATCCCCACTACCCCTCTGTAGCTGTAGTCCTGGGGTGATATATGGCCATTGACACCATTAGACAAAGATATTATTAGCAGATTAGGCTGGGCGAGGGAGCAGAGAGGCAGGGACAGGATTCCGGGGGCCACGTTCCTAAAGATTTGGAGCTCCACATCGGAATAACCCAACGGCCCATTTACAGCGGCATCGCACAGGCTGGGTCACGGAGGCGAGTGAATAAATATGCCCACATTATCTCGGATATAGAGGGAGGGCGCCGGGAGCAAGAGGACCCACGGGAGAAAGGAATGCCCCATTGGCCTACAGTCTGAAGGGCTCCGGAACATTGTAATATGGGTCAATTAGAAAGAGATATTCATACAACAGAAGAGTCCATTATGGTATGTGCGTTTTGATCGGGGGTCTTGATAAGAGAGCGTGTGGGTAGACTGTGGAGCAGTTGTAATGCAGAGGTCAACTGATGTAGGATGGAAAGGATTCATTTGATTTTATATACTGTTCTTTTTTGTATTATTTTGTTATTATGTAATGGTTTAACAAGACCACAATACATTACAATATCAGTGTTAATAGCAATGATTGGACCAAATAATAATACTTCATACATTAGTTTTCATTGTATGATTAAAAACAACAATTAGACACTTGTAAAAAGTGTTTCTAAAAGGACAATATGTGATAGATATTGTACAAAAATGGGCCATATGGAAATATTTGGCAAATTGTGATTTTGGTTTGGAAACAGGTGCATCAGAACATTGCTTATTTTTAGATTGGTTCCTCTGAGAAATTAAAACAAATTCTGGAATCATCCTTTCAGTTATTAATGCTTTACTCCAGTATGAGACATAAAATGAGAGTTGCAGCTTTGACAGTTTTATGACTTGAATAGTTAAATCCAATGTTATTGTTTTGAACATGCGGCATAAAATGCCACAATAGACTTTACACCTGTCTACACCTGGTAAAAGACTAAAGTATTATTTTATTTGTTGTAATACATACATACATACATACACACATACACACATACATACACATGTACATTATGTATGTTGTAGTATGTACATTAGACGTGTAACATACTGCAACATTTATAGTCAAGGTTAATTTGCAATGTCTGTCCTTAGAAGGGCTTTTACAAAAGGCAAAAAAACACAAACGGTTCACTTTATGATTTAACAATATACATAGGCAAATGCAGGTCCTCACTGATGGTTTATCCGTTATTACATGACTGACTCTTTAAGAAACGTTTAAGTTCATGATTAAAACCACGTCAGTCAAGGTCCAGTTTTAGCTCAGGGCTTAAGGAGTTCCAGAGCTTAGTGCCCTGGACAGAGAATGCAGACTCCCCAAAGGATATTTTTCTCAGGGGCACCTTCACATTCCCATTAGAGGCTCCTTGTACATACACACACACATACATACACACACACGCACGCACGCACGCACGCGCACACGCGCACACATACATACTGGTACATACCAAATAAACATTTTTCAATGGGCATGTTATACTTCATTCAATGTATTAAGAGTGCAGTGAGAGATACATTTGGCCAAACAATGAGTGAATACATGTAAAAAAAAAAAAAAAAAAAAATGATGCAAATGTCCCTATACATAGCAGTTCACTTACATTATATCCCAGGTGTAACAGGTGACTGTGTGTTTGCAGTGTTAGTCGCACATTACATTTGTACGTTGCATGCTGTGTGTATATTTCCTCTTCCTCCTCTATGGCTCTGCTCTACATGTGTGTAAAAGTGTGAACATATGGCCAGTCCATCTGTCCATTCACACAAACATGTGCACCTCTGTTTACATACACGCTGATTATGTTGATCTGCATTTATTTCATGGCTCCAAAAACTTATTCCTCACAATAAGTAACGCGTGGCTACTTTAGTTTTTAATGATTTGGCAGTGACATGTGGTGGCGTGGAGCTGACAGCAGTGTGAAAGTCTCTATCTTTCTCCCAACTTGTTTTGCTTTTATCCTTTTAGTCTTGAAGGAGCCTAATGAGCATGTGCAGAAGGCCGCTCTCTCGCTGCCCTTAAATCAGTAATTGGTTTGAGCGCCCGAGACTGTCAGGAAATTAACACATCACATGCTGACAGCTGTTCTTTTTTTCCATGGCATTCTCCATCGTGCGAATGAGTGGGGATTCTGTCGTGAACAGCTCAAATGAGTGATCGCTAATCAACAGGCCATCCTCAAGGGCACCGCTGTCTAGTGCTGCTTTACTATGTGAGTAAATAAGCAGGTGAGTAAGTGAACATACGGGCGGTAGCATATACAGATGTTTTGTACAGCCATAAGTAGTGATCATGGTGTGAGCTGAGATTGCTCACAGAAGAAGAAGCCACTTGGATGAGCAGCGAAACGTCTTCACTCAAAAAACTTTTTGTCCAGTTGACAGAATAGAATTTTTCTTTTACTATGGATCATACCCATAGGCTGTATAAATAAGTGGACTAAGTGAGTGTGAGGTCACCCATAGCTTTCGGCTCCAGTCAAATAAAGCTCATCGAGGCTAGCAGTTATTCCATGTTTGAAATTCCGAGCCAATCTGGAGCGAAGTGGTTGAAGGTAACACCACTTCCCGCCCGCACCACCATCAAACCTGTTGCTAACGCTACCGGGAGCGACCTCGGGAAAAGAAAGTGCCTGATTTGTTTATTAATGTTCATATCTTGATTTACAGACACAATAGCGAAATAAAAATACCAGGATCATGTAGAGTGGGTCAATCTGAACATTTTAAGAGCAAAATGATGAGGCTCACTGCAGCAGTTGCAGAGGGAGTGGTGACAATTTTTCAATATAAAGTGAGAGGCTCACTCAGCAGTTGCAGAGGGAGTGGTGACAATTTTTCAATATAAAGTGAATTGGAGCCAGACTGGATGGAACCGGAAGCACGCCCATGATCACTTCACACTGCGGCTAGCAGGTTAGCTATGTCCATTTATATATACAGTTTATGATCATACCTAGATGGTTGAGGGATTACACAGACATAATTCTAGCCATGTAATTGTAATTACTTACATTTTAAATCATATAAGTCGCTGAGTACTGAGCCCCAATTGTCCCAATCCATAGCTGACTAGTGTTGTCAACATACAAAAATTTCAAACTCGATTTCAGTACTGAGGAAAAGACTCCATAACCAATACCAATTCAATACCAATGATTAAAAAAATAATAATAATTAAAAACATCTTTTTGAGAATCAATAGAATGTCATTTTCAACATTAAATCATTGTAATCTGTGTAATCCCTGTGTTGTCCAGGTAGTTTCCATAGTGGTCCATGGGCGTATACTAATCTATGTGGTCTGTTCTGGACTTGTTCTGATACAGCTCAACCTGTTCAGGAAAAGTTCATTTCTGTCCCATGAATGTGACTTTTTAGTATCAATACTTGCTCAGATTAGTATCTAGTTTGGATACCAGTTTTAGTATTGATTAGTATGTGGTTTTTCATACTTTTGACAATCCTACGTACCCACAAATACATATAACTTTAAGTTTTGTTTTGAGGAGTAAATAAAGGCCATCTCCCTCCCCAGAGCTGAAAACGTTCTGTTCTACTTTGTGACGTCATCAAGGCAATGCAGGCAGGGCTCCTCAATATTTTTAAAGTTCATACCCTATCACATTGCGATCATTTCAGCATTCGTTCACCAAGATGCAACTCAATAGCTATTCCAATACTTGCAATGTTGAATGAAAACTTTAAATAACTGTACTAACTTTATTTGCAAGTCAACAGTACCTTACATAAGAACATACATGTGCTCAAGTTAAGTATTGAATGCACAATTATATGTTGAAGAGACGATATTAGTTTCATATTGTTTTCCACTTAACAAAATAAATGAATAAAAACACACATTTTCAACCTGATAATTTTCTAAAGACAAAGTCCATTACCCCAAACCACAAAATTAACTAATTAATAACAGTAATTTTTTTCCCTTTCCCCCATCTCATTTGAAACTATATCCTGGGCACAAATTACTAGAGATGAGATGAAATGTTATGTTGTCATTTGTGCTAGATAAATACATATGTAGAATTTTACCCTTATAACATCCCCTTTTCGCTCCTCCGTTATGATAATTTCTCTTTGCTTGGACCAGTGTGCGGCGGTGTGCGTGTACGTGTGCGTGAGCTCTTGTCTCAAATGAGATGAGAGAAAGTGAGAACGAGTCCAGGACATCTTATAAATCCCTCAAAAACTACAGCCGGATAATAGCCCAATTAACCTTTTCATTCTTCCCCACTCGTCAGCGAAATCCTTGCCCTCATTTTTTTCCCTTCATAATAAAATGAACTTCTATTCCTCATCCACCTTCTGCCAGATCGCAGCAAAAACTAAAAGTGCTTGACCCTTCGCACAATAAGGATTCGTACAAAAATAACCTGGTTTTATTCCTGTAATGTGATTTCCGACTCTAACATCCTCCACTTTTTGTCTGCGTTGACCTTATTTATGAGGGTAACTTGGTGAAGGACTATAGCCTCGATTAGAGAACAGAGTGCACGAGGGTAGGGAACAAGGGGTTAGGGGTGAGGGAGACAAGACCCAAATGTGAGGACACTTTAGGAGGACGTATACATTAGTTTCCAAAAGGGGAAGTACAGCTCAGAAGTTGATAAGATTTTGAAAATATTTTTGGCTCCTCTTTTAATGTAAGTGAACACACCTTTTTTTTTAGGAGCATTAATGATCACATTTCTACCAGTAAAAATGATAAAATTGCATTTGTAACAAAAGTTGTAAATATGAAATGGCGTTACAGAACATTTTGCCTGTTTCATACATCTGTATACGTATCAGTGACTATATTTTAATTACAATGTCTAGATTTCTCTGTCCTAAAATTGAGGTTGGGGTCACAGTTAGGCTATGGAACTTGGAAATCATTTAGAAACACTACATACATGTGCAATAGTAGCACACAGAATGGGCACGCTCCCTGCAGCTGACATATGTACTATTTGGACGGGTCAACGTAGTGTAAATCCATAGCCATATTTCCACAAGACAATGCAACACGATATGGAAAACACTGCACTTGAGAGAAAATATCAGGCATTCCCTGTGATTCCCTCAGGACCTTAGCGCGTTGGCTCTACGTGTCGGCTCCATCTGAGAACTGTCACCGGATACAAAGAAGTCTATTTGGCCCTTCCCTGTATGTGCGCGCGTTAGCATGAAAATGTGTTTGCATGTCTGAGTGACACCCCAAGGCTAGAAAACACACTTATGGCCAGGAAAGAGGGATGAGACAAAGAAAGCACTTGTGATATTTCGTGATTTTGACAAGCCCCCTGCCAAGGTGAAATTGCGTCTTGATGCTCGTCTGTGCCACGGTGTGACTGTGGGCTCCCCCGTACATGAAGTTAGTGTTGTTTTCAATCTCATCTCTTTTCAAATGTGGCGCAGGGGCCGCAAGGAGAGGTGGCTGCGGCGCGGCTGGCGTGTTGGGTGAAATTGGACTGCCTCTATCCATTATTGTAAACATCATCCCACCAGACAGGCAAGCAGGTCACGGGGACGCAAAGGATGTAGGGAGCTCCCGCCCGAGAGAGATCCTGCTAAAACACATCCATTAAGGGCCAAACTATTTTTGATTTACATGTTGAGACTCTTTAAAAGTGTCACCGCCACTGCCGAACAGCGCTTGCCTCTTTCGCTTTACCTCGCCGTCACATGGCTGCCTCCACGATTCAAAAAAAAAAAAAAAAAAATCTCTCTCTTCGTCTTCCTTCCTGCACCCTTGTTCCCAAGCGAGGAAAAATCCCCTCCTTTAGTATCAAGGGCAAAATAGCACAAAGCACTTCGGTAGTCTGGTAAATAATAGGCAGCCAATCGCGTGCGTCCGTGCCTTCCTCATTATAGTGTATGCACAACTTAATGACCTTAACGTCAGAACAGCCCGCAATCATCTGTCATGGCACCAATTAATTTCATACTCGGGCCGCAATGGTGGAAGACCGTTTCTCCAGTCACGTGGTATTTTGTATTATGCATAGGATGAAATCTATATATGACTAAAACCTGTGTGAAGTTAAGTAGCTAAAAACAACAACAATGAAAATCACTATTCATTAAGAGAGGGGGAAGAAAATGAAGAAGTGAAAGGTGGAAAGTTAAGTCAAGGTTGTAGAGTAATTAGTGTAATAATGTGGCATAAGAAGCTGGAATATATTGACCTTAACCATGTCTAAAGAAACAATAGAAAAACAACTCAAATTCAAGGTAAACTTCAATAATTATGCGTACAACATAGAAATGCAAATTATTCAAATTTGTCTTGGATGTTAACCACCAGGAGTGAAGTGGAAGAGGGCAGTGATGTTAAAGAACAAGGGAGTTCCACAGGGGTGCGTGTTGGGGCCGCTTTATTTATTTATTTCAGATTTTGTAAACATAATTATTGAGAAAAAACGCACATAAAATATTAATAATTCATACTTACTATTAGAGGCGTCAGTGGCTGCGGTTGCATGTGCACTCTAAACCTGATTATTAGCAGATTTTTTGGGTAATAAGACTTTTCAAATGACGTGTAAACAGCAAAATCATCTAATTTCTTTCTGATTATGGTCCCTCTGCCTACTCAGTTTGTAAGTCATTTAAATAATATCTTTATTTATTAATTTATTTTAATTTAAAGGTAGACAGACAAACAAGTTAAGCATTTTCAAATACAAGATTGTAGGTCCAAGACATATTAATAACAAGACATACTGATTCAAATAACAAGACAGGAGACATAGCAGACAGTTTGTAGACAAGACAAAAAAAATTATAAATGAAATGTGTGTGTGTGTGTGTGTGCATGTGTGTGTGCGTGTGTGTGTGTGTGTGTGTGTGTGGCTAAAGCATGTTGAAGTTGAAGGGAAGAGAGATAGAGCAAGAGGGGTGAGCTCAAGTGAAAAAATTAACAAGAAGGGAGATCAAATTAAAAATGATAGTGATTAAAAAAAAAAAAAAAAAAACTGGTAGAGAGCTGTGTTCCTTGGTGTTGACAGTAACAGATGCACAGTCATTCCAGTTGTTTAATTTCTTCTACAATTTTTTAAATAATCTTTAAGGTCCAAAAATGAGATCATAATCAGATTTCATGCATGTTAACATAGCCATTGATAAAAGACCACTTTGCATCTGTCCATTGCAATATATATAAAAACATAGAAGTAGTTAAGTTTTTTTTTGTTTTTTTTCTGCTTTGATCAGTGTATTTTAAAATTACAAACAAATAACTGATGATATATTAATACTCATCAATAAATAAGGGTGACTCATTTTTCATTTACTGTTTACTTTTAATAGCACAACATGACACAATTTTTCCCCTTTTGTGTTACTGTATACATTTTATGTGTTTATCCTTGTCTGACATTTGTAGCGATATTAAAAGAGCAGTAAATACAGCAAACACGTTACCACTGTCGAGGAAACAACCATTGGAAGTTATTAAATAAAAACACATTGCCAGCGTGCCCCTCTTTTCTTCATTTGCATCTGGTTGGGGGAAAAAAAAAATGAACAAAATCTTTCATAAACGCATTTTAGGTGCAGACTTCACAGTGCGGGATATTATCGGAGTGCTGGAGATCTGTGATGAGGTTCTTTTTTTGTTAAATAAGAGTATATTAGACCATTTATCAAGGCGAGGGGGAAGGATGATGTGCGGCGCGCTTGGCATTCATCATGATTACAGTAGCATCAGTCCTGGTTTGTGTCCTGGGTCATGGTGCAGCTGCCTCGTCTCCAAATGCGCGGGTCGTAAGGAGAATCTCTTATGGCATATTTGACTGGAACGTCACAAGGTCAATGTGTGGAATTTATTCAATAAGATGACCCAGATATGAAGTGTGGCAGCGGATTTTGTAATGGACAAGGTCTTGTTCTGGGTTTAGACAGAGGATTTCTACAGCTACGAAATGTTTACAGATGATTTTGTGTATAAGTTACGATTTTGTTACCAGTTGTAATCGTGTACTGTTTCAAAACTATTTAAAGAAAGATTATGTTTATTCATATTTCCTCTTCTTGTTATGGACTGCTGAAGTCTATGCCTGCAACTTGGGGCAAAGACAGGACTTTAATGAAGCAGTACTTAGCATGTTTTAATGCTAACAAACATATATCTTTAGAGCCCTGTGTCCCCTGTCCCAGCAGATTTATCCAAAACCACTGATTTGCCCTAGTGTTACACAGAAAATCTCCCAGGTGTCCCTTTTGACCAATTTGATACCCCCCTACAGTACATGGGGGGGGTATATTGTCATTTGTTTAGCTAAAATACAGAAACCGTGCTTGTAAATGACCATAAGGCAGAAGTCCTTCAGATTATATACTGACACAAGTGAGTTGAGAATGGACTATATTACGTGGTCTTTTCACAATTTGATTGAACCATCCCAACCTGGGTGTGTCCCAGTTTTAAATTTTGAAAATCTGGTTACTCTACATAGGTTAGCCTAACTTGAAAGTGTAATTTTAAAACGGAATTAATATAGTGTAAATAACTGTGCTGTAACAATTGTTTCTAATGAATAATTTTGACTTTTTGTAAGTGTCACTTGAAAATAATATCTCCCCTTTGGTCCTCCTCTGAACTTCATACCAGGCAACACGGCATCCTTTTCCAATGTTCTCTCTACTCATTACATGCTCAAACCATTTCAATCTTGCCTCTCCAACTCTATATTAAAATGAACTGAATTAACTGAATGTAATTCTTACATACAGTAAAGTGTATGTCGGACAAAACAAGACCAGATTGTAATCCTGTTGTGTAATATGTTATTTCTTCTGCATATTATGAAAAGGTGTAAAACAACTATGATGATAACTCCAGTTCTGTTTTTTTTTTTTTTTTTCAGGAATCATTTGTCAGTCATGGTATCAGCGATCACATGCATACGTACAGCTGAGTTTAACCAAGAAAAAATAGACATTCAACAGCCACTACTCTCAAACTTTTTGAACCACGTTAGAAAATGTGTCTTTCTTATTCTGAGTAACTATGTGCTCCTTTACAACATCCAAATCTCATATTTGGACTTCTTCTCCAGTCTTATTTAAGTTATACAAGGGGTTTATTGGGACATAATCTGTTCTGGGCTCAGACAAAAGTACGCCGTCGATGTCTTAAAATGTGAAAAAGAGAACTGTATAATTTTAAATTATTTGCAGTAGTCCAAACTTATTCTTCACTTTCCTTGCATTCCAAGCATCCTAATCATTCACCGCAATGAGTCATCACCGTGACGCTAACAACAACTAGCATTCTAAGTGCACACTTCCTGATTCTCCTGTATAATTACACACAGGCAGCACATAGCAGACTTATTTTGACCTCAGGAGTTGCTTATACAATATATCTGTACTGGTGAAGGACACATTTTGCTCAAATACATCGGGTAAAGGCCTTTTAAATTCACTATACACATTTGACAGTTTCCAATGACAGTAGCAATTTTCAGTGTCCAAAATGCACAAAGTACATTATCTGATTCTGTTTTATAGCTCTCTCTTGCCTGACCTGCTTACATAACGTCTCCTCTTCAGTGCCAGCACTTTTCACTTGCACATTTTCATTTGTTTCCAAAAGCACTTTCACTTTTATTCCATCTCTCCATCATCACGCTCTGCCTCTCTATGCACCCTGCTTTTGTTGCTGAGAGATACTTATGCAGCGATAGATTCTAAACATAAAATATAAAGATCAGGCCTTTGAAATGGGTTGAATACAAGTTGCCAGGATCTATCCATTTGCCCGCCACTCGTACCCTATGGGCTCATGACAAAAATGTCTATTGCGCTTGGCTTTTAATGGGAGTCTTCAATCTGCAGGGAGGGTGAAAGAGTGAGGGAGGGGTGCGTAGGGCGAATGATACTGACAAAAATGCGTATTTCAAGTGTTTTTGAAAATGAAGCCTACCTGTAAACGCCTTGGTTATAATGTTAGCATAAATAAACAAGATTATGTATTTGGGGCCCACCGAGAAAGTTTGTACCCAGTGCCCAGAATTTGGTACTACGCTCCAGAGTGTGAGTGGGCTTGGACAAAGTTGGTCCTTTCATAAATTGTTTTAGAAATATCTTGATCTATGTCAGAACTGGTAGACCACATTGCAATCGATTATTTTGAGTCGAAAATTACATTATGGGACTGAACTGGAAACGAGTATCAAGAGTTTGTATTGGAGTTGAGTCTGAAATTTTAGCATTATGACAAGATGACAAGTCCAGACGAGTGAAAATTTACTCAAGTGAAGATTAAATTAATTCAAACTCATTTAAGATGATAATGTGTCAAGTAAGTAAGACTATTTACAGAGCCCCGTTCACAGATAAAAATCACAAACTGCTACAGAGTGCTAGGCCCGTCACGATAAATCCTTTATTGATTTCATTCAATATATGTTAGATGGAACAATCATTTTTTTGGGGGGTCAATATTTATCATGGGTACTTTTTCTTAGTACTAGTCAGGAACTTTTTGGTCTATGATTGGATTTGAGCTGTGAAGGGTTGAATAAATAACTTTTATGACTCATTATAGACACAAACGAACTACCACAGTGTTTCATTCTGGTATTTATTTATTGCTGTTCATGGTTTTTTTTTTTTTTTTTCATGTTTTTGAACCATATCATACATTTAGAATAGTTTTTTGGGGATAATTCTACTTAAGGGTTATTGTGTCAGTGGCATAATTTAGTTTCAGTATTATTGTTTATCTTCAATGTATTGTACTTCAAAATTTGTTATCGTGACGAGCCTACAGAGAGCAATAGTGAAAGGCAACATAGACAATTTGCAATAAAGAAAGAGATAAAAAAAAAAAAGCCCGTCCAAATAAAAGTGTCTTGAGATACGATACTTTTTAAAAGAATGAACAGTCTGCCATTAGTCAAATAACCATCCATCCATTTTCTTCCGCTTATCCGGAGCCGGGTCACGGGGGCAACAGTCTAAGCAGGGACTCCCAGACTTCCCTCACCCCAGGCACTTCCTCCAGCTCCTCCGGTGGGACCCAAAGGCGTTCCCAGGCCAGCCGAGAGACATAGCCCTGGGTCGTCGCCGGACCTCCTCTCGGTGGGACATGCCCAGAACACCTCCCTAGTCAAATAACTGTAAGAGCTCAAATTTTATATTTTGTATTCCTGTATTAAAAGATTACATTACAATTGTGTTTCCTTTCGTATTTAATCGAGCTTTTATCATTAGTGCTATAGGGTCTAATTGCGTTTATATGTTCAAACTAACAAACTGAATAATCTAATAACTATTATAAATGATTTATCGCCCACCTCTATATGCATGCGTGTTACAACCCGACAATAGTAACGAGTTCAAATCTCGTGTCGCATTCTCCTTAACGTCTCCCGTCCTTTAAGAAAGACTGCGCTTCCAACACATACCCATCATCTGACAGAAAGAACGACAGCTGCAAAGTCGTGGAGGGGAAACTTATTTACCAAAGCGTGTACGTGAATGAGCATTCCAAAGAGATGCAAGCGAAAGGAGAAAGATGGCTAGCCGTCACGGGGCAAAAATGACTTCCTGGTTTGATGAAAGGGGTTTGCGGTTGTGCGGAGGAGAAGGGAGGATTTGAAATTGTCTCGCAGTGATTGTGATTGCCAAGCGCACGGCCCGGCCATTATATCACTGAATCTTTGTTAAGCAGCCCCTGAGAGCGGCTGACAGCATAATTAATCTTACCATATGAACAAAGGGACCCACTCAATAGTACTGAGGACGCTTATTAAAAAAATACTAAACACAAGCTCAAACCCCTCTACGCTCAGTCTCACCAGGTTTGAAAAAAGTGACAAAATTCAAGTGGTATAAGCTAGTGTCTAGGGATGTCAAATGTCAAATTTTAGTGTTACGACTATTTTCAGAAGATCGTCATAATGTTGCGATTATTCAGTTATATGCACCAGTACCAAACAACAGTGAAACCTTTAAAGGTCCTATATTACGCAAAATTGATTATTGTGAGCTTCAAGCCATGTTAGAATATTGTTACTTCAATAAAAACATACCTGGAGTCGTGTTTTGTTTCATTCACACGTGTTTGAGTAAGCCTTAATTATTAGTCTGTCTGCATCTCCAAAGGTAAAAATGTTCTGTTCCACCTTGTGCTGTCATGAGTAGTTTTCAGGTTAACAGCTCCTTTTACCTTTTGTTTAGTAGAGATTAGAAATTCCAGGGATGAAATTATCCAAATGATTCTAGTGAAGGTGTATGGAGTTTAAAAACGCAGTAGAGCACTTCTTGTATTATCACATGACATCACAAGGTGGAACGTGTGTTTTCTGTTTGAGAGAAGAACTCCTAAATATGCACCATTTGTGTATTAAACATGTGTGAATGAAATAAAACAGAACTGCAAGTATGTTTTTGAGGAAACAACATTATAACAGTTCAGAAAAAAACATAATATAGGCCCTTTATTAACTTCCATTCACATTTGAATTGGATTTGAGGGACCATGATGAGAAGAAAATCAGATTACTTACATCAGATATAGCTGTTTACATGTAATTTTAATAACTGGTCAACTCCATAAATCTGATAATCCAATTTCGAGTGCTCATTTAATACATTACAACTTTGGTAGTATGTGACCAGCTTTATGAGATCAAGCTATAGAATTAACAAAAGTAAAATTGTTGTGACATAAACAGCAAAAAAACCCAAAAAACGTAGCTCTTTTTTGCCCCTATTTTTTAAGTTTTACTATTATATTGTGACCTGAGTAATTGCGATTATCAATTAAACTAATATTATTATCATCCCTACTAGCACCATATCGTTCACGTATTTATTTTTATATAGCCTTTTGTATGAGACAAGTTTCTAGGAGTGGAGGCTGACTTGAGGTGGGGGCAGTTATTGGTGTGGCAGAATGATGGATGATTCTGTGCGACAGTCAGCAATATTAAACGATAATAGTATTTGTAAATAGTTTTAATTAGAAATTTTAGATTAGCACAATCTTTTTCCCCTCTCCTCGTGTGAATATTTAACAGCAAGAGAGGAGATAATATGAAGGACCACTGCTAACATAAGCATCAGACACAACAGTGCGCACACAGGGAGATCTTTTATCTTCTAATCTTTTGAATAAAGATGAATGGATGTGCGGGATTATTTTAAGGGCCTTTTATTGGCTGTGTGGATGTTGGTATGCTATCATGTTCAAAACTGACCATTTTAAAACTGGAAGGCAGATTATTTGCAATGATCAAAATATATTTACGGTTCTGAACATGTTAAAACCACAGTATGTAACATTTTTGCCCCAAAAAATAAACTAAAATAAAAACGTGTTAGGGTTTTTCCTTATTTGTTTGTTTGTTTTGTTTGTTTTTTTGGTTGTGTTTATTGCATAACCTCCACAATCTTGACTCTGATTTGACCTAAAGAGAGCCTCCTTCTGCTTATTTCCATGGTTATGTTCAAATGGCTTTAATCTATCACAGTATGGTGCAAAACGTATTTATCTCCATGGACAACGTTCCTAAGTATGATTTTAACTTTCTATTTACATGGAATCATGTTGGTGACATGCTACCTCCAGAAAGTTACATACTGTACTAACATTCATATTCATAATAGTTGTTCCTTTGGCCTTAAAGCAACACCACGTAACTTTTTGGCGGCGGCACATCACCAGCAAGACTTCAAGAAAAAAGGAAATTCATACTCGGGAACATTCTCTGTAGACATAGATACGTACTTGATACTGTGGAACATTTTATTATAGCATTTGTTGTTCATTTAATGGCGACAAGCAGGTGGAGGCCCTCCTTCAGGCCACGTATGAGTCAGGGTTGTGGAGGTGCAAGCGTGTTCACAATAAGAATGCAAAGATTTTTAGTGCGATCCATTTGTCTGTTTTTAGCTAAAAAGTTACGCAATGGGCCTTTAAATAAAACTCATAATTTATCAGACATTCATAGAGCTACTGAGCACTTTTCCAGTCTGAACTTTAGTAGAGTTGCAGTCTCCATGGAGCAAATGCCAGTGGAGTCAGGTCCTCTCCAAAATAACAATCATCCCTGTGCATATGATCCATTCGCAGCACAGAATTACATCTTCGCTCAAGAAGGTCAAAACTTTGCTTTAACCAAATACGAGTTGAGCTCTTTCTCTCACTTTTTTCCTCTCCTTTTTGTAAAATGTCAAGTTTTGTAATATGTCAAGAGGAACAGAATTCTCAATCCAATTAATAGTTGAGATGACTGCAGCCGGGAGAGCTACTGCCAAATTCACGTGGAACTGGAGGAACACTTTTTTCAGCTCCGAACTTAGATTAATTTTTTTTTTTTTTTATATAATAGTAGTAATAGTAGTAAATGAGTTCAATTGAAGGGTGGACTATGTAACTTTTTTGGTGGGGGTTCACTACCTGCTTGGCCCAATGGAGAAGTTATTGCTTTGTCTTGAATGTTCCACACTATGAACAAAGATCTAATCTGTAACTTGGTGGTATTACTTCCTGTTTAATGCCACACTGTGGAACATTCCAAGTAATTACATTTTCATATTGACAAGCATATAGTCAAAATTTCAATATGTGCAATGACTGGTCGTGGGACAAATGTAAAACAAACCACAACTGCATTTTCAGTAAAGTACAAATTTTGTCCTCTCATTTTCTTTAGGGGGTTACTGCAGTGAACCAGTCACAACTGTGGTAGAAAAGGTTTTAAAGGTTATCATCTGGACAATGGCCCTCATTTAAAAATGTTCATACGGCGCAATCGATGCTTATATTTGGTGTACGACCAAAACAAGGCGCTCTCTAGGATTTATCAAACTTGACCTGACGCACAGAAATCGTTCAGTAGGTCTGGAGGTCGCGTATACATACACCAATGTGAAACATATGGCAAAATGTATATAGTTGTTTCTTAGGATCATTTGAGCCAAAAATGCAGTTTAATTATTGGAGTTTGGTAATTCTTGTTTGCTAGTAACTATTGTTGAGGCCATGCTTTTTAAACTTTTGAACTTTACAACTGCACATGCTCTCGTCTGGTTCTGCAGTGCAAGCTTCGGGACCGCAGCGCTGTTCATTCAAATGGCTGGTGTTCATCCTCTACATTTATCACCACCTGCTTGTGTGTATGGCAGGATTGGAGCTCTGCGCACACGTTCATAAATACCACACGTCCTCTGCCCTTTGCACACACTGTATATACACCCAAATAGACACCCTTTTCGCCGCAATGTTAGTAAATGAGGGCCAATGTTTTAAAATTGAAATGTTTCGGCATAGTGGCGTAGCAAGTAGTGCTCTTGCCTCACAGCAAGAAGGTCCTGGGTTTGATTCCGGGGGGCATAGGGCCTTTCTGTGTTGAATTTGAATGTTCTCCCTGTTCCTCCGGGTGCTTCGGTTTTCCCCTGAAAAAGAGAGTCATAATCTCAACAGAACTTTTCTGGTTAGATTTGATTTTTAAAAAGGAGCTGGAGACACAGCATCACATTTCTAAAGTATTGTCCTGATGACCTTTGAAACCTTTTCGACCATGGACCACTTCTGGACAATTGAGGGACTATATTGACCAGTCTCGATTATGTACATTTTTATGCTGTCAGTGTCACTTTTTTACAGTTACAATCACAAAACACATTATATATATATATTCTAGCTTGGGACTGGACATGATGTATTCTAGTTAGCCTCCTTGTGTTTTAAGGAAAACAAAATTATAAATAATGTATACCAGTCATGTTGCTTAGCTTTATGTTCACTCATCTTATTTTTTATTTATTATTTTGCATGTATTTAGTCGCCTCTTAACCATCCTTAATATAAACTTGGCTCGGGCTAAGAGTTGGGTGGAGACATGTAATTTATCCGAAACGGGTCATCCACTCCCACACACGGCAGCCTAGATCAGCTCTGCAACCCCAAAATCACTTTAATATATTCCCAGTGCTACTTTTGAATATTAATAAAACTATCTATTATTAATTTCGCCTTTGGCATGGCAAGATATACTAGTTTTAATTAGCGTAGTGTACTCTTTCACAATTAAAAAATAATTGATGTCCGTACATGTGGGCGTTTTGCTGTGATGCTCTTCTCACCCCAGTCAACAGCAAATGCCAGTTGCATCTTTGGTTTGTCCAAGCGATGCACTATGGGCCCGGAGCCATCAAGTCCCATTCGGAGAGGGTGCAACATCAAAACTGGGTAATGAGACAGATCTAGAGCTATAGAAAAAGGAGGAAATATAAAGGAGAGAAGGGACACAGATGAGAAGCATACAATTCTGTTTATTCTGCACACAGCTCGGATACCATGTTTGGAAAGGCAATCAACTCGGGATGATCGGGTTATTAGCGCTAACGTGTTTGTCTGAGTAAACATGGGGTGTTTGTGTTTGGTGCTACAATATCCTTGATAAGCTGTCTTTTTGTTGTCTTGAAATCTCGAATAAAGGGGCAGGGTGAATAAGATTAGAAATTGTTATCCAGATATGTTAAGCAATGCATTTACACTTGATCACACATCACATCAATATAGAGAGGAGTCACGGAAGTAAACCTAAACTGGGGTCAACCCCGGTTCAGTCTTGGTTTAGTGCGAATACAATCATAGTAACAAAAGTTTATTTTCTTCAGTTGTAGACATTTAACTTAGGACTGGGTGATATGGTGATAAAAATCGAATTGTGATCTCATTCTTGTAACAGTATGCATTTTTCGTGATATCGTCAGATTGCCAGATTCAGAGCTTCTCAGTTTAATGCATCTTCAAGCTCAAACAGACACTTTTCCCCACCCACTCCTCCTTTTGGTCAGCCTTTGTCATGCTCTGAGTGAGTGACAGGTGGAATTAACCAATCATAGTGAAGTATGAACTCTCAGAACAAGCAGATCTAAATAAATCGTGATAAAAATAGAAATCTTGATCTGGCGCAAAGAAAATTATGGTATCACCCACCTCTAGTTTCAGTTTCCATCAAGAAGCCTTTTTTTATTCAGTGGCAACAGTTGGTTTGTTGACTGAACACTGAATACTGTAAATGCCCCTTTTGCCTTGTGCAGTTGACAACTTTTTGTAACTTTGTTAAAGTAGTAGATAATATTTGTCTGAAGTAATACTCAAAAGAAACATTTACTAAAAACAACAATAAATTTAGTTATTGTAAGTTTGTCAAGGGACCACATCACAGTCACAGCTTTGATACTCATTTATGCTACCTGGCCCCACTATACCATCGCCTCCATTTTGTTGTCCATTTTTGTTACTCTTCATTCTCAATTCTTCTATAGTTCAGGCATAATTCCTCAAAAAGGTATTCCACTATAAACTCGACCATTCATAATTGTAGTATGAATTCAATTTTAATTTATATTTTCTGCTATTACAATTGAAACCAGAAGTTTACATATAAAAATAGACATGATTTTTTTTTTTTTTTCCTCACTGTCTGACATGAAATCAGACTAAACTTTTCCTGTCAAATATTATTACCAAAATTATTTCTATTTGCTAAATACCAGAATAATGAGTGAAGGATTTTTTTAGACAATTTTTCATTACTTTCTTCAAAGTCAGAAGTTTACATAGATTTCATTAGTATTTGATACTATTGTCTTTAAACTGTATGACCTGGGTGAAACGTTTTGGATATCCTTCCACAAGCTTCTCACAATAGTTGGCAGGAATTTTGGCCCATTCCTCCTGACAGAACTGTTGTAACTGAGCCAAGTTTGTAGGCTGCCTTGCTCGCACATGCCTTTTCAGGGCTGCCCATACATTTTCAATAGGATTGAGATCAGGACTTTGTGATGGCCACTCCAAAACATTAACTTTGTTATCCTTAAGCCACTTTGTAACCAGTTTGGCAGTATCCTCAGGGTCATTGTCCATTTGGAAGACCCATTTGTGCCCAAGCTTTAACTTCCTGGCTGATGTCTTGAGATGTTGCTTCAGTATTTCCACATAATGTTCTTTCCTCATGATGCCGTTTATTTTGTGAAGTGCTCCAGTCCCTCCTGCAGCAAAACAAACCCACAACATGAAGCTGCCATCCCCCGTATTTCACACTTGGGTTGATGTTCTCAGACTTGCAAGCTTCAGCCTTTTTCCTCCAAACGTAACAATGGTCATTATGGTCAAACAGTTCAATTTTAGTTTAATCAGACCACAGGACGTGTCTCCCTGTGTGCATTTGCAAACTGTAATCTGGCTTTTTTATGTTTCTTTTGGAGTAATGGCTTCTTTCTGGCAGAGTGGCCTTTCAGCCCAAGTGGGTACAGTACTCGTTTCACTGTGGATAATGACACACTCTTACCAGCTTCACAAGGTCTTTTGCTTTTGTTCTTGCTTTGTTCTCCTTCCTGAGCGGTATGATGGCTGGACATTCCCATGGTGTTTATACTTGCATATAATTGTTTGAGCAGATGAATGTAGCAACTTCAGGCATCTGAAAATTATACCCAAGGATGAACAAGACTTGTGTAAGTCCACAATTCTCTTTCACAATTCACTTTCCCATGATGTTAAACAAAGAAGCAGTGTGTTTCAGGTGTGCTTCAAATACATCCACAGGTGTGTCTCTAACTCAAACAATGTCAATAAACCTATTGGAAGCTTCCAAAGACATGACATCCTCATCTGGGTTTTCCCAAATTGTTTAAATGCATAGTCATCTTACTGTAATGAAAGTAATGAAAAATTGTCTAAAAAATCATACTCTCATTATTCTGGCATTTAGCGAATAGAAATAATTTTGGTAATCTTAAAACAGGAAGTTTAGCCTAATTTCATGTCAGACTGAGGAAAAAAAAAAAAAGTGTATGTGCCTTTGTATATTGTGTATATAAACTTTTGGTTTCAACTTTATGTGTTTGTTCTGAATGTGCAGGTTAGTGATGTTTTAGCTACAGACAAATGGATGAAAAAAGAAAAAATGAAAGTGTATGAACCAATACAAGGTATAAAAACTATGGAAAAGGTGGTAACATTCATGCTACTTGAAGGAAAATTAATTAATGTTTAGTTAGTATTTAATTCAACACAAGAGAGAGACTGTTATTTTCTTACATATTTTCTTACATGTATTTTATA
>KN469755.1:0-33444 GCA_000787095.1 Periophthalmodon schlosseri
GATATGTGTATATGTATATATAGTGTGTCTTTGCAAACACATATGGACACATGTCACAAATTATGGACATTGAACCTCTTTAATGAAACTACAATAAATATACATTAAGAAAAGCACATTTTTAAATGGGTACTTAAATATTTTTACTTAAGTAGATTTTTTCACATGATACTTTTACTTTTACTTGAGTAACTTTTTGCTTCTGTATCTGTACTTTTATTTGAGTAACAAAATTAGTAGTAGTACTTTATCCACCACTGATCCTGTCTAAATGCATGCAAACAAATACTGGCAAACTAGCACTACCTTTACTAGCACGAGCTTTTGCATAATTTGTGCATATAATTGTGTTAATTAGTATTAGAATTATTAGATTGTCTGTTGTATGTTTTCAGTTCTGTTAAAAGCATCAAAAGAAAAAGAATCCATATATTTACCTTGGTTAAAGCTGCAGAGTGTGCTTCTCCGCAGCTTATAAAAGACACACCAAGAGGTCGCAGGGCAGGTATGACACAGGTGTTGAACCTCCCTTGATGACAAAGACATTATGGATGTGATCATTTCTGTCAGGCAATTGCTGTTTTTATTACTTTATTTGTCAGGATTAAAAAAAAGTAGATATTGTACCTTTCTCGTCCACCCTGTTGAGTCCGAGTTGTCCCACATCATTAGCACCGCAGCAGTACACCAGGCCGGACAGAGTGAGGAACAGTGAGTATTTGGATCCAGCTGCAATCATGCTCACAGCTACTCCGCTCAGAGAACACACCAACAGAGGAGTGCACTGCAGAGAGATGGTCTTCCCCAGGCCCAGCTGACCATGGCTGTTCAGACCCCAGGAAAACACGTCTCCACCTGCAAAAGATTTAGTCATTTAGTCCCATGTTTACACTAATACGCTAATTAATGGATTTTTTATTTCAACAATATGTCTTAAGCCTTTTTTTTAGCATAGGAATCATACACATACAAAGATTCACTCTCACATTCATTCAACAGGAACAATTTCTAACACATATTCTTTTGAACAGTGGGGGAAAGCCATGATAACACAGATTTGTGAGCTGGTTCAAAGAAAAGGCAATGCATGTAGCAGCATGAATTTGCATTTAGTCTCTGCAATTTGAATTATAATTTGGTTAAGTTGCATGTAACACAAGGAGGTATTTGCTCTAATTAGGTCACAATCGCTTTCCTTTTACCTTTAGTTAAAGCCAAAGAATGGGATCTTCCACAAGCCACTTGTATCACTGGTATTGGCAGTGGCATGGGCACATGACTACATGGCAATATAAAAGAGAAACATTCCAGATGATGTATTATTACAACTTATTTTATAAAGTATAAGTAGCAGTCAGTCCCACTGTCATACCAGGGCCTGTCCTTGTTGCCCAGTTCATGTGGTGGGACTCCCAGCTGTCCGTCATCTCCTGCCCCCCAAGAGAACACCATCCCAGAGGCACACGCGACCACACAGTGGTCCTGCCCACACGCCACTGCCACCACCTGAGCCAGGTCCTGAATGCGCTCTTAAACAGGAGGATGAAACAGGTTAAAACTAGTACATAAAAAAAAACATAAAGAGGTGGGTAATATTTTGTTTGGAGTTTTGGTTACTCTTCCCACTGTGCAGTCAAGTTTCGCCGTATGAATTAAAAATAAACGAAACTGAAACTTAACTTGTTCGCATGAGAACCTTTATCTGAACCACACCTCTGAAGGAATTAATTAGGCAACAATGTTACACATTAATATTTAATAAACCAAACTAATAGGCCTAATGTTCTATGACATGTTTTATTATTTCACCATAATAACAGCATAATTATAACGTTCTTACCAATTTGATCTCCCGTTTTGCTTATCTCGCGGCCCAGTTGTCCGTGCGTGTTGCGTCCGCAGGATAAAACGTCACCATTGTGGGTTAGAAATAAAGAGTGCTCCTCTCCACACGAGATTTTAGAAATAATTTCGGGGACATTCCAAGGCACGGGACTAAACACGGTCTTTCTCAGCCCAAACTGCCCGCTGGAGCTGTCCCCCCAACACTGCACCTCCATCTCTTCACCTGGATCACAAGAGAATGGCACCGACAAAATATAGCGATCTCGTCTCACGCCTTTCCTTAAGTTTTGTTTAGACTTATGGGGCGTTCAATAACAAACCGTTCTTCATTACACGCCTCTATTCCGTGTGGAATGTAGGCCTAAGTATGTAGGAAAAATAATGTGCACAGTTTCAAAAATATTTCAATTTAAGCTAATTTAAGTGATTCAGCTTCACAGTTTCGAATTATAAAACTATAGAAAGTACATTTCTATTTGTAAACCTTTGCTGTTTTACGAAAAGCCAAATTTCCCGAATGGCCATGAACGCCACAGAGTTTAGAGAATAAAGAAACGGAAACTTAACACATTCCTCTCTTTTTTAATACAAAATGTGTCATGTTGTTAATGTTAACTATTTATTTATTTTCCAAAGTGTTATTATTAAGTTATTGCAAAATCTGTAAATAAAAGAAAATGTTTTATTGGGACATTCTGCTCATACATAAATGTTTTACCAACATTCTTTAGTTCAGTTTAGTTTACACCAAACAGAGATGCGCTATATATAAAGAGATGTGGTAAGGTTTTACACACACACACACACACACACACACACACACACACACACGCACACACACGTACACACACACACACACACACAACACACACCCACACACACACACGCGCACACACGTACACACACACACACACACACACACACACAAACACACGCACACACACACACAACAGTAAAATTGCTTTTCTTAGGACCATAAAATATTTGGCGTTGTTAGAGGCAGCCATGTTCTTGGAGCCTGACCCATGGGACATCTCCTCATATTTGACTTCTGTACTCTACTTAAAGACTGCTCTCCATTAAAAGAATAAACCCCAACTGCACCATCCACAAACCCCACAGCCACACAAAGGTCCCTGATCACAGCCAAACTTAAAGGACTTTTAGGAAGACGCAGACTGCCCACTGTGTTCCCGTCTTCCAGTCGAATTACGGAGAGGATTGGTCTTGTGTGGAGGAAGCACTGACAGTTATGTTTTGGTTTGGAACAACAGATAACAAAGCATCCAGATGAGTCCAAACAAGTCATCATGACATCTCCATAAGTTTTAAAGGAACTTAGCTTGAATTCTGACAAATCTAGAACAGTGAGTGTTTCATGATGAGTGGATAGGAGCGCGTAGCTTCCATTGCTTGACATTTTGAAATCTTTTGGCTGGCAACTGATTGGTATTTTAAAGTGCCTACAGACAGTTTCATCTGCTACATTCCATGTGTACAGCGACCCTGAAGTTAGAAGGACTATGGCAAAGTTTGGATGATTTGTAAGAGTTTGAAATGCAACAACCTTCTCTGAAATTTCATCACAAGAAAACCGCTTGTGGATGGAACCTGACCACAAATTGGCTGCAAGCAATTCTCCACGGTGACAACCAACCAGGAAGGTGCTTTCAGCAGATATCTGGGCATGTGAAAGGTAAAGATGTATTGAGCAAATGGTAGCACCGCTCACAAGCTTCCACACGCGGGATAGACCATGTTCACTTAGACTCAAACCAAATTTACTATTAGGGGTGATCAAAATGTCTGACGCTCTGCTACCACCTATTCGCACAATGTTCTGACAATTTCCTGTTTGCCAAATGTAAATATCATCAGATGAGAGAGTGACCAGATATGCGCTATTGGGAGAAAGACGCATTTTTTCAACTGGATTACAATGTAGAAGATATGCACACGGCTGTCCCAGCTCCACAGTCCACTTCCAAACTGTATCGGACCCATCGCTCGTAAAGAGACCATCCCCGTCTTCTTCAGCTACAACCCCTTTCACTCCAAAGCCCATTTTGCAAGCAATGCCAGCAACGTGAATCATTTCTGAATCCCATAATGCAATGCTGCCATCGTGGTTGACACAAACTATTTCAGATCCAGATTTGAAAAGTGTATGAGGTACCTGAAATGTTTCTAAAGACAAAATACAATCTCCGGTACTGAGCTTCCACACAAGAACAGATGAGGATGCGTCTAGTAGAGCAAGTAGAAAGCATCCATCTTGTGATAAAAGGGCCTGTTTAAAAGCCTTTTGTTTTGGAGCTAGGAACTGGTCACTAACTTCCCATTCACACGTATCCCAGAGTGTTATCTGTTTTGACTGGCACACCAATAATGCATTCATTTCACTGGAATAGTCTGTGTGAAGAATATCATTTGATTTTGCATTCATGAATGTTTCTTTCACAAGACTAGGTTGTTCGGTTGAAATATCCCATAGAGTTGTACTACCAGTGTTATCGATGCTTCCAATTCGCTGCTTTTTGTGACATACAGTGATTGACACAACTGTTTCTAGCTTGGAGTTTGAACAGGTCTGAAGAAGACTTGCGGTTTTGATATCAAATATTGACAATGTGCCTTTGTTGTGGCCACAAAACAACCTGGCAGAAGAACAAGCAAGGCACGTAACGAGATTCTGACAATAGAAGTGGTTCAATGTGCCACTTGAGATTTCGTGTACACTCACAAAATGTTCGCCTTTCCATTGGATACATAACTTTTCCTGACTGGTACAGATATTTTCAACTTTGCGTGGGGTTTCGTTTGAATCTTTGACTTCGAGCAAAACATCTGTTCCTGTTACATCCCATAAGAAATGCTTGTTGCTAAGAGAAGACAGTAAAATGAAGTGACCGCTGGTGTGAAGTCCTCCAAATGTAATTTCTTCATTTTCACCGCTCAGTGTGAGTTTGACGAGCTCATTTCCACTGTTTTTACATACCCAAACTGAACCACCAGCCATAGTTAGTACTACAGTTCCACATTCAGTTACAATTGCGTCTCGGAGAGTTCTGCCCTTGACTTGTGACTGAACACATTTAAAAGCATGAACTGTGGACGGAGCAGGGTGAAGTATGACGCTAATTTTTCTTTCTTTCTCTATCGCATTGGCATAACTTTCAAGATTAGGAAAAATGCACTTATAAGGAAAAAGCACTAATTCCATCACTGAAGGTATCTCCAAGGGGAAGCTATTCAAGAAGCAACCAGACGACTTCAGAATGTTTGCCAAAAGAGAGTATTCTTTGCCAAATTCTTCATCTTCTTCCAACATGGCTACCATCTCTATAAGCATACCAGATCCAACCATTGCTTGTTGAAATTCTAATGTCAGTACAAGTTTGCGCAGTTCCTCAAGTTGGCTACTTTCTTTCAAGTGATACGGCAGCTCGAGAATCTTTTTCAAATTGACATATCCGATTTCTTTCGTGGAAGACGTGAAGAAAAATGGCTGGCTGGATGGTTGCCTGTCTATGCATAGTTTTGCTTTGCTATCGTCTTGATATAATGGTTTGGAGCATCCACAAGACCACCTGCCTCTATAATAGTCCGCCATGTCTGAATGAAACTCTCCTCTTGTGGTTGGGGAATCTAAGTATCTCTTTGTTATGACTAACCCCAAATGCCTAGACATCCAAAACAGAGACACTGAGCCTGCAACTGTCCTTCTAATTAGAAAAGGCTGGAAATCTAGGAGGAGTTTTTCCACATCAACCTGCGGGACCCTCATCTTAGGCAAGTGACAGTGACAGTGTTTTGTGTAGTGAGCTAATACTTTGTTGTCACTTGACAGTAGATCTGTTAGCTCCGCCTCCGTGAGTCCAGTTCTAGAGAGGGTGAGGTAGCAGACAGCGTGAGCCACCAGGAGGGAGCCATGTTTAAACTCCAGATGGTCCAGCAGTGTGGAGACAGCAGCATGGACTCCATCAGGGAGGGTCGACTCGCTCACCTCTGAGTCTACAAACAAGAAATAACACGATAGCTCATCATCAATTAGAAACATCTTAATTAATAGCCTAACTCCTCACCTCACCATTTGATTATGTAGTTAGTAAACCTGAATCATTCTTAATTTCTTAATCAGGTATTTGTTTTACCTGTTATAGTTTAGGAGATGGTCAGTATGCTGTAAAAAATAATTTGTTTTTGCCGCTAAATTTTGCACAGAATTCTCTCCTAAAACAAAGTAACCACAAAGTGTCAGCAGATAAATAATTACATTAGTTCTTAACCTTATGATCATGTACATATAAGTATGTATTTGAAAGCTGTTTGTATTTGTATTTTAACAAATTTACTTTTATATGAACTTTTGAACTTTTAGGGAGTCTTTTTTTTTGGGCTAATTCGGGTACATTTGCATTATTACAATGTTTATTAATGTACACTGTCCCACTGAAAACTAAATAAATAAATAAAACAAAAGGTACCAAGGTAAAGCCAATATCTCTAAACTAAAAAGTTGTCAGTTTGTATCCCACTCTCCTTAGTTCATAGTGTTTTTATGTCCCTGGGCAAGACATGTTAGATCTTTAGCTCATGGACAGAATAAGAATAAGACAGAAATAATAGTCACATCTTTGTCTTTTTAACCCAGGACAGCTTTGGTGCGTGTCTATAACTCATAACATTGTTTATAATTGAAAAAGTGTATCTCTAAGCTTTTGCGCAGCTATTCCCAATTAAAGAGATTGAGTGCAATCTCAAATTTGAAGTGACGTTCAAACTTTAATAATAACACATACCTGACTGCCAGAGTGAAGTTAGCTTGTGCAAAAGACGAACATAAAGTGGCAGACAGCATGAAGTCAGTGCTTGGTTCACTAGTGCTTGTTGTCCAGACGTTATCCTCCTCCCAGAACCAGATAACAGAGAAGCCAGCCTCTTCACACTCTCCTTCCTGTTTGATGGACCTAACTGTAAAATGAACAACTCTTTACCAACTTCAGACTCAGAACTCAACAGAGTGCATTGTGGGTAGTGTAATTCAACAGCTTGTTCTATATGTTTTCGTTTGGAGGAGGCTGTAAGGAGGAGTTTGACACTAGGAGGAAGTGGAGATGGAAGGCTTTCAGTAACTTGGCATCCGTAGTTGTAGTCCATTTGATCTAGGCCGTTGATAAGGATAACTAAAGGGTGTTTGGGAGAAGGCAACGAGGTCATCAGTGATATAAGATGTTGTTTTAGCTCAGAAAAGGTTATGTCAGACTCTGTGTAGAATCTATAGTTCAGAAGATCTATGTGGTTTGAGTCAGTACAAGGAGGATCTAAAATGTAACCCTTGAGACAGGAGCTCTGTTCTGATTTGCCTTCACTGTCAAAGTTGTAATCTTGTTGAGGAGAAAAAAAACTGTGGTATATTTTTGCAATTTGATAACACACGCTGGCCAAGACATGTTTAGGATTGACAGACGGACTGCAAAAATACATAACGATCACTGGATCACTATCTGGGAGCCACGGTTTTATCTATGAAGAAACAAATATATACATTATTATTACATTATTCATTTTCCTTCAAATGCTCAATGTCCTTTGTGTTACATTACTGTTACCTGTCTAGCGCAGTGAGCCAGCAGCACTGTCTTCCCTGTGCATGGACCTCCTGTGATCACAAGAGGGCGCCATTGTTCATTTTGCACATAGTTTTGTATCTGCAACACATCATAATATAAATGTTGAAATTCAAAAATGCATGTTGTGGATGTCAATGCAAAAAAATCATCCTTACATTCTCTTCTTCGGGACGATTGATTTCATAAAACTGAGAGATGACGTTGCATAATTCCTCCTGCTCTAACTGTTCCCTGGCAAAAGCATCACTGAATAGAAGCTTATGAGACATGTTCAAATGCTCTGTCATCTTCACAAGATCACAGGTCATCTGGTGGCACAGGGACTCTGCGTAGCACCTCCTCCGGGCTGGGGTGTAGGAGAAGGGACATTCAGTTGTGGTGGTGTAGACTTGGAGGTTACACGGTAAGACCAGACTGAGGAGGAAGTGGTCACACAGTGTGGAAAGCAGTGCTTCAGGAGTGAGAAGGGTGGACAAGACAGAATCCTAAAAGCAACAGAGAAGACTGGTGAATATAAGGATGCGAAAAAAAAAAGTATAAATAAATTAATCAAAGTACCATTCTACTACTTACGAATATTACCAAAGATAAAACCACTACTACTGCAACAACTGAAAATCTACTACTATAACAACTACTACTACTGCCGCTACTGCTGCTACTGATATTATTACTACAAATACTGCTACTAGTTAATGTCTTAATACTCAATTTTCTTCTACAGCTGCTGCTAGTAGTGTCATCAGCAATTAGGCCTGTCACAATAACACATTTTGAAGTGCGATATATTGCTGAAGTAAACATAGACGATAAACGATAATATTGAAACCAAAACATAAAGCAAAATTATCCCCAAAAAAGTATTCTAAATGTACAGTATTGTTAAAAAATGTGAACTGTAGTCAAGAACAGAAGATAGTCAGTTTGTATCTATAATGAGTCATGGAAGTTCATAATACAAACCTCGACATCTTAAATCTAATCCTAGTACCTAAGAATAAACTAAAATTTCCCACTAGTACAAAGGAAACATACCCATGACAAATATTTACCCCCAAAAATGATTGTTCCATCTGCCATGTATTGAATGATAAGTCAATATAGTATTCATCGTAACAGGCCTAACTACTTCAACAACTACTAATCTACTACTACTACAGCAACTACTACTGCTACTGCTGCTGCTACTGTTATTATTGCTACAAATACTGCTACTATTTAATGTCTTAATACTCGATTTTCTTGTAATGCTGCTGCTAGTAGTGTCATCAGCAACAGCATTACTGGGTGGTACAAACATTAACTCTACTACTATTCGTAATTACATGTGAAAGAACTTTTACTTTGAAAAAAACATCACCACAGAGAATAAAGATGACAGTACATTATATATAAAATCTTGAACAGATCCGTAGCTGCACACGATACTGACCTCAGACTTTGGTTGCTGCTGAGGCTTCTCTTTGGCACTGATGCTGACTTTGTGGATGTAGATGAGACAGCGTCCACTGATGTCTTTCTGAGAATTGTCTTCCAGTGCATACCGCAGATCTACATCTAGGGCTAAAGTCCGAGTAAAATCACAAACTACACTGGAGCCGTTCTAAACACATTGACACATTGCTGACCTGATCTGCAGTAGTCTTGGGCTTTCTCTGGAGTCATCTTCCCATTGAGGACACACAGATCAACAGCCGTCTGAAACTCCTTTTTACATGCGTCCAGTTCGTTTGCAGCCTGTCGGAAATAAATAGACCCAGACTTTTCATTTTACACAATTAAAGCTGCACTACGTAACTTCTCTGCTTGACTCCATGAAGATGTTCTTGGTTTACCTAAAATGTTTCACAGTATGGCTTTAAACTTATCTGTCTCCATGGAGACAAGCAGATGACAGACCACGTTACAGGTCAGATCTATGAAGAGGTGATCCTGCTCAGACTAAGAATCCATGTTTTTCAAGGTATTTAGGAGGAGTATATTTAGGAGGAGGAGTATAGGAGTAAAAACACCTGTAAATGCAAGACTGAGCTTTTATGTCATATTGTACAAGAATCAAGGCAAACCAATAACATTTCAATAGAGACAAGAACGTCAGTCATCCCTCACCAGAAAAGTTACATAGTGCAGCTTTAACAAACGTGTTTCAGTTTTATCTGCAGACAGTACTTTTTTGTAGTATCCTAAAGAGTTGGGGATACAGACAACTTTCTTAAACATAGATAAATATATGTTAGTTTGACCAATTTCTTTAGAAGTCTAATACAAGTTGCTTAAATTAGACCTGGGCCTGGAGGAGGTAGGAGGGCGGGATGGCGTTCTCATCGCGGGTGTAGACTCTCTCCAGCTCCGCGGTGCTCACCCCGGCCCGCTGGCTCTCCTGAAGCAGCATCTGGTACTCACACACCTCCAGCTGACAGGGCAGTGCAATTGTCCCATACTCGTGTCCAACCAGAGCCTACAGCGCCCCCAAGAGGAAATATTACTAAATACACTTACAAAGAGCAATTAACGAGTACATACCAATAAAAATGGTCCAGCAGAACTCTCTCTGCATTTTTTGATCATCTGTTTTCTGCTGTTCTCATCTGGCCATTTACTGAGATCAGATGATTCAAATGGGTCAATCACCTGCCACAGACAAATGGAATGATTAATAATAAATGCATTGCTAGTAGAATAGGCAGATGATAAAATGTCATACAATAAGTAGTCTGAGGTCTTATAAATTACAGATCCATCTGAATACTGAGAGCTAGTCTTTAGTAATTCAATACAACAGCATATAGGGTCAGTTTACAGCTATAGCTATATAAGCAAAATTAAGAAGCAGCTTACATCAAACAAACTGCTCAGTAAGTGGGATTTTTTTTTATAGACTCTGAACTATTGGTCTGTTTATTCACCAAGAGAAAAGTTTAGTGCTCCTCACCCTGACATCCAGTCCCAATGTGTGTCTGCAGTGCTCTCTGAAACTAGGAAATACTCCTTCTCTCAAGGCTCTGCGCTCTATCACACTGTCTGCAAGAAAATACATAAAGTACTGTAACAATCAAACAAATCAAACAAATCAAGTTATCCTCACTTACCCTCAGGGTTGGAACTCAAATAAAGTTTGACACAAGACGAGCTGCAGCTGGCATGCATGGTCATCTGCCAGCCCTGACCTTCAGTGTCTCAAAAGAATAGTGACAGAAGTGTGGAATAAGACAAATGTGGCTGTCCCATTGGTATCGTACGGGACGTCTGCTGCAGTGCTGTGCTCCTGCAGCTCCACTCAGGAAACTGTGCCCTGAGCTGTTATTCAGTTCCTGTAATCACACCCACACGTGCACCGCTCACACGCACTGTATGCAAACACAAGAGCTTTTTCAGATTTTTTAATTAACATTTGTACACAATAAATACAAACTTTTTATACAGCCAATAATATGCAGATAGACATGTACACCTGCTCTAATTATTATCACCATGGCAACAGTCTGAGGAGAGGAAAGGCCAGTTGTTAACAACACATGGTAACAACAGCAGCTGCACAGCTGTCCAAATGAATATCAGTATAAAATTATTTCATATGAGAACATTTGTGGAGTTTGTAAATGATTTAACACTGTGTGGCTTTAGAAAGGATATGGTCAAGTGGCAAAAGCTTACAAAAAACGTAATATAAATTAATACAACAGAGTAGGGAAGTTGTGTCGTAAGTCGCTGTAAACCATAAACTTCAAAACAAGTTTGAAACTATTATAAATCAGATCTCAGGGAGATCAAGGAGAGGCTGCCTGAAGCAGAGGGAGGGGGCATGGGCACAATGATGTTTGACCAAGCTCCTGTACTTTTCTCCACTCTTCAGCCGTCTTCAGTCTGTGAGTCACTTGAAGGGCCTGAGATCCATACTGCACACTAGCACCTCCATCAGAAACAAAGTAAGGAATGTAAGTCTATGATGCTGAGGCAGAAGCAGCTTTAGTCACTAATAGTTTAGGTTAAACTTCTGATACATCTGATTTTAAATGTGACTAACATAGCACACAAGTTTGCACCATTGGACCAAGCTTTTTTAGTGACTCAGACAGACGTTTGTTCCTCTCTTCTCATCACACAAACATACACCAATATCCAGGCCTATTTAAGACCAAAAACACATCCACCCGTAGTTTCAAATAGAAGAATTCTTAATGGTCAATTTGTTTGTTCTTACATGTTTAGGAAAACACCAAATTACACCATACACAATGATCTCATTCTCTTCACAAGAGTAGAAGATATAAAAATGATCAGTCACACTGAAACTAAAGGATCAACAAAAGGATAAACATAAGGACCACAGAAGGACTTCAAGAAACGCCATAATTATGTTCTGTGTATTCTTATGCTCTGTCATAGTAATGCTACTTTTACAGGAGTTACAAATAAATAAATAAAAGTGCTACACTGCCCTTGTAGGTAGGGAGCTTAAAGGCTTCAAGAGAAAGAGGAGGAAAATGTCAGAATTGTACTTGCGCCATTTGAATGTCTTTTGCTTTTGTTTTAAGCTTGATGCATTGTTACAATTGTATAGTTTAGTTGTATAAAAACACATGTAAGAAATCTCTGGATATATTGAACACAGACTGTGTTACGATAAATGAAATGTATTTGAAGATGTACAAAAGCTTTACATGTAAATCTGATCTCAAAAATACCAATCACCGGCCTCCAAGCATTGATTTTAAATATTTCTTTGTCTTAATACCCACACTGCCAAACATTTGAGTATCTTTGATATAATATCCTTTCATAAACACGTAATGCTGTGTATGCATTTATACGGCCACCAATGATTCACACGAGGAGAAATAATGAGCTCGGATCAAAAGGCAAAGGTAGAGAGGACAAGGAAGGATCCAGCCTTCCTCTTCCCCCTACCCCTAGAGTGACGTCTCCCCTTTAACGTATTTACAAATGCCCTGTAAGTGTATGAGAAAAGTACATATTGGACATCCCATTTGTGTATATGAAACGCTGTGTATAACATTCCTATGACAGTTATGGTTTGTACTAATACATTGAGTACATACGGACTACTGTATATAATATGGTGAGGGAGCCACACTGGTTTCAGTACGTTCCTTCATTATTCAAGTCTTCCGTCTTGTCTTCAGTGTGCTGTGTTTTGCTGCCCCACGAGGTAATGCTTTAAGGCAAGAACAAAAGGAGAGAAGGTAGAGACTGGAGGGAGGCTACTTCTGCACTGAAGAAGGTATATTTGAAGGATGGAACTGTCCGCTGCTCTCATCAGCTCAGCAGAGAAGATTTATTTATTTTATTGTAGGTCCCAACATGTTGGTTCTGTTTGTTGTGTGTATAGTCTGTCAGACCAGCGTGATCTCCACCTCTTCTGTTTTGTCGTTCTTGTCCTGCTGTCGCCGGGCGTGTTGTTTGGGGGGAGGTGGGGCGGCACGCACCTGTAGCAGAGGAAAAGATTAGGTTACATTCATGTGGCAATGGAAAATGGGATGCAATATTAGCTGTCTTTGTTAAATTATAATGTTGTAAATTATAATTTTAGGATTATTAAAGAGGTAATAACTAAAACAACAACACAATCACTGTTTTCAGCTGTAGTTTTTGTAAATCCGATGTGTGGAGATAATTCTGCTTTCTGATTGGATAAGAAACATATTAATGACTTTTCGGTAATGTAAATTGTTTTTGTAATTGTGAATACATCTATCTATTGTTTGATTTGAGCATGATAACATTATATCTGAGGACACCAATAATTCTACATGTTGTCTTCAATAAAATTTTAAAAATATTGCTATTTACTGCTATTTTGTCACTATTTTGAATAACTTTTTATTTTAAAATTGATAAATACTGACAATCCTATTACATTTCAGAGTGTAAAACGCCGTTTTATACAACACTATGGCAGGAGGAATGTGAGGACGCATTTAGTCTGGCCACAAAAATAAAGGCATGTGATAAACAGCGAGTGACTGCAGCCTGTTTATTGACTCAACACTCACTGGTCGTAATTTGCCCGGGCCGCCTTCAGATGTAAAGCGAAGCGGCTGAGTTTGAGGAAATCCTGGAGACACTGGACTCCGGCCAGAACTTTGATCTGTTCAACAAGAGGATTTTAGTAAGAGATACAGTATATATGGTGTAAATCCTTTGTGAACGCTGTGATGTATATAGTCTTACTGTGGGAGGATAGGGCTCCCTTGTGTGACGAGGCAGGCAGCGGGGGCTTGTGTTCTCCATTGAGGGCAGTAGATGGCGAGCGTGGTAGTGGAGGAGGAGTCGAGGTCTCAGGGCTGGTGAAAGGGCTGATGGGAGGCTGATCGTACAGAGGAAGAGGAGGCAGGCAAGGTGGCATTTTTGCACATGGGGAAATCTACAACAAAATGAAATAGAGGCACAGTTAAAAACACGTTAAGAGCTTTTAGTATGTGCTCATTTAATCACACTTTCATGAGTGTTTTGTGTTATGTCTCCGGCCTCATAGGAAGGGAGAGGTTGTATCCTTCCTGTTCCCTTGCTCCAAACAGGGCAGATCCCTATGCCTCAGATAAGGTCCCGGACTCTTGATTACAGTTTTTATCGGGAACGTGGCATTTGTGATCTAATGTCTGAACTCTGCTCTGCTGATAGACTCACTCAACATGGAGCAGGAAGGAGCCGAGGAAGGGGGAGAAAATGTAACATGCATAGACTGTTACCAGAAGTATGTGCTTGCCCGGAGGAAAGGCTGATAAGGCCAGAGAAATTTAGCAGAGATGGAAAGAGCAGCGTGTGGATACTTACAGTAATCTTGTTTTTGTTAATTATTGCTTTGCTATAGGGCTGTGGTATATGGTGATAAAAATCGAATTGTGATCTTATCCCTGTGACGATCTAATACTTTAGAGAAATCGTTATATCATGATTCAGCGCTTCTATGTTTAATTCAACTCAAATTAAGTGCCTTTCCTCACCTTCTCCTCCTATTGGCCAGTCTCAGTAATGCTCTGAGTGAGTGACAGATGGATTTAACCAATTAAAGTGTATGCTCAGGAGCAGCTCACTGTAGTTCTGTCTTAAAGGCAATATTAAGTCTATTTTAAGTTTAGATGAATCAAGATCAAATCAAAATCATGTGTTTTTGTTGCCTCTTCTCTGTCCACTTAGTTGTTGCTTATTTTGGGTGATAATGACAGACGCTCAGCGGTTAGCGAGTCCTCCAACAAGTCCAAAAGTTGGTGATTTGATCACTGCTGTGTCATTGTGTCCTTGGGCAAGACACTTCACACACCTTGCCTGAATGTAGCTATAGTAGTAGCTTAAAGAGTGTGGAGAGTGAATACATAATTATTAGCCCCTTGTGCCCTTGTGGTGCTTTGAGAAGCTTATCAAACGCAATATAAACACAAATAAATATGTACTGGCAATAAGATGTTAATGTACCTGTATGTCCCCCAGTCCACTTCCACTGTGCTCTCCGTTCTCATTCACATCCTCCACCAGGACAGAGGGGAACACGCCCACCCTTCCATTCAGCTCGCCCTCCCAGAAGCCATCGTCCGTCTGTGTGTCGCGGTTCAGAAGCCGAATGACTGCTCCCTCTGAAAACGACAGCTCCTCGTCTGCCTGCCCCTCATAGTCATAAAGTGCACGTACATAAACCGCTGTGGACGAGACAGGATAGTAGTATGAGACAAAGAAGAAGCAAGAAAAAGTACTAAGGACATTAATCACAGGAATGAATCAAATGTACACATATAAATAAACCCCGTAGACCACTATATTACTGCTACTTACTGTTAGTGTCTCCATTGATGCATCCCAAGTGAAGCTCCGGTTCAGTTGAGTTGGATGAGGTGTGAGAACGGGCATCAAGTGTGGCCAGGGACTGGAGCATGCTCAGGAGACTGTTGGAGGCGGGGAACTGCAGGTACTTCTCTGGGACATAGCCCACTTTGCCTGTTTTATTGCGAGCCTAAAGACAAGAATGATCAAATCCATAATGAAGCCAGTGTAAGAAAAGTACCTGATGGACATAAAGGTTTTTATTTTAACTAAATGTTCCCTTGTATGTTTCATAATGTAATGATGTAAAATAGCAACAAATTAAAGTGGAACTAAACACTAAATCAACTTTTTTTGCCACTAAACTGTGCACATATTAATTATCTTACAGTGGTTGCCATGGTTGTGGTTGGCTGCTCTTGTGGCTTAAACCCAAACAGCCCTGACACTAGATCTGATGACAATATCTGTCTGAGACTTTTGTCTGAGCTTTTCTATTATTATTGTATTTTACTGCTCAGTGAGCTTAAACTGCCCCTCGGGGACAAATAAAATGATATATGGTGCTTTAATAGCATTGTCTGCTGTTTCTAGTGCTCTTTTAGTAACTTTAGTGCAAACTTTAGTATAAACCAGCTTTCTGGTCAAAAAAGTATAAAAATGTGTGTGTCCTGCCTTCAGTGGCCACTGCAATTTTAAGTGGTGATTACAAACATCTGCCAGCAGAAGTCTAGATACCGGTTAGATTACAGAATCACATTGCTCCTTATACCTCAAGACCCCCCTTCTCCTCCCTTACTCTTTTTATGTATTTTATGGCAGTGACTAAATGTGCATAAAGAGGAAACTTATTCAAGGTAGGTACTTGTAAATCAGTCAAATGATGCTTGTATTCTCTGTTATTTTTCTTTTCTTTTTCTATCTATCCAATTTCACAATATGCTAAGCCAATTTATTTAACCAAATAATTGCATAAACTACTGCTATAAGAGCAGGCATAAAACAAAGTCTAACCTTGACCCAATCTTCCATGTCCCCGTCCTCAATGACCTCCAACATCTCCTGTTCATCGATGGTCAGTTCATCTGGCTGTGAGGCCTATAGGAAATCCACATTTTAATTTCAGGAGACCAAATATCTCTCTTCCTCCTGTAGATAATCGTGCTCTGTAATCCTACCTTGTATGAGTAGAGTACTTTGCAGGTGAGTGGGTAGTTGCGAAGTGTTCCCGAGGGACTGGAGCTGCTGTCATCAAACACTTCCATGTTTTCTTCACACTCTTCACCGTCCTCTCGCTCTAGGTCCACAGTGCCCTGTTATATAAGCACACAAACAAACACAGATTAAGAGCTCTGATAATTCCAAGGGCAAGGCAGAGTAACTTCACCTTTACAACAGAGCCCTACATTTATGCAACCTTCAGAATGTATTCCCTCCACTGGTTTGTCTGTCAGCAAATTCAGCCTAAAGTTTGGTCCCTAAACTCACCTTTTCCTGTTGTTTTATGGTTTGCGGTCTGTGTCTGAGCTCGGACTTTTGGAAACAGGTGTAGCGAGAGTAGTGTTTCAAATGATCTGTCCCCTCCCTCTTTTGTTCAAACTGAATTTGAATGGTCATGTGATCAAGGCAGTAGAAAGATCCATCACACAGTAAACTGACCCCACCACAACAAAGGATTTTAGGCTGTAGTGTTTTGTCATCAGGTTTCTGTTGACACAGAAAACTCATAACAGACCAGTCTATGAGGAATAATTTCACAAGCTGTGCAAACTAATGCTATGAGCAATGTGTGCAAACTTTAAAGAAGACACATGTTCACTGTAAGCAGCAAATTTTCTTCTACATGTTATTTATAGTGACATTTTTTGACCCTGCATGTCATTTTTCAAATAATCACAATTAAGTGCAGGGACGTGGGTGGAGATCAGGGCTAGGTGGAAGCAGAAATGTTCTGAGCCCTCAAGCCTCAAATGCAGAACAATACGGGATTACTCAAACATGCATGAATCAATGGAAATACAACTTTGAGTAAGTATGGAACACCGTTGTTGTAACATGGTTAAAAGCCCATCAAAGATTTTTCATAATATATACCATTTGAAATATATATACCATAAGCACTTTTTGTACACTGTTAATATTAATGTATATTTAGGAAACTGCTCCACCCAATCTGCATAGGATCTGAAAACTATCAGCTTGTCTGAGCAGAATACGCATTGCTTCTCAGTAATTACCTCATAGAGCATTCACATTTTTATTTATTTCAATTGAAGTTATTATTGTGATTATTTGCGTGGGGAGATGAGACAGACTCTCTGTGTAGATGTCACCACTGAATACTGCAGAGTTTAATTAAAGTAGAATTGAACAGGTTGGACAGTGCACCCTGCTCTCGCTGCTTGTCTGTGCCTTGTCCCTAATCATTATTTCTCTGTCTGGCTCTCTCTGTTTTGCCGTCAGGTACAATTTGGCCTCAAACTAATCAGCAAAGTGCAGTTATCTGCTTTTTATTCCACACTTCTATCTCTCTTTTCATTTCCAGCTGTGGACCTTGTAATTAAAAGTCGGATTTTCAAGCCTCTGTGTAAAGCCTGTGTACTACTTTATTCAATCCATATTTTGAATTAACATTGAAATTTTGTCTTGACCTGCTGCAAAATGAAAAACATGAAGACATGAAAAAAGGCTATTAACAAACATTCATGAAAAAAATCTAGAAAAGAATGTTACTTTTTCTAATTTAAGACACTACATCTCCATCACCTCTTGTCTCCTCTTAACACCACCTCTCCTCTCTCTCTCTCTTCTTCTCATCCCTCCATTCTGGCACTTTCTTTATTTGTCTCTGTCTAAGTCTCCAGACTTTTTTTATCCGGATGTTAGCTGTGAGCTGCAATATTATGTGAGCAGAATGCCAATTGGTTTCAATAGAGCAGACTATGTTTAGATTTGCTAGCCGACGTTCACTTGTCCCAAAGGTTATACCAAAAGGTACATGTATGCATATATTCATCCACAAATATTAAAACAAAGACAAGAAATACATTTTGTGAAAAGGATAAAAACTGTGTCAAAAACATAGGTGTAAAATGGTCTGAGTCTACAAAGCACTACGTTCACAGTCAGCACACAACGTTGTCATGTTTCTACTACAGTATCTTTCTTCAGTGAGTTGGTAACAAAACACAGTGAGGGGAGGTGTTTTTACCGAAAGTGAGGGATCATGGGAAGTGAAGTTTGCCCAACGTTCATTCTCCAGCTCTTCCATCACCTACAGCATGCACAGAGACAGTGAGCCGTTATAAAATACTAAAGAAAAACAAACACTGGCAAAAGAAAAGGACTACCTAAAACATGTGTAGCATTCAATAACAGACAAATGGACACACACATGCAGAGGGAGTGTAGAGTTTATATACCTGGTTCATAGCACTCTTCAACCAGGTGTCCACCGCCACGCCAACCTGCCGCAGGAGGTCCAGTCGCGCCTCAGCTTTTAACTTTATGGTCTTTGAAAACAAACAAATTAAAAGTATATAAATGCCTCATATAAAAATGTAACTTCAAATTAGGATTCTCAAGTAAAAAAAATACTTCTTGAATATTTGTCGTCTATATAACACTGTCCTTAGTGCTTAGTGATTGTGGATATATTATTTTGTTATGTGTTGTGTTCTTTCCTAACAAGACAACATGTTGAGGCTCTAAGCAGCAGGAGGAAAACCCCAAGGATTTACATCGAATCCATGCAGCCTCTCTCCATTCCCTTTTATCTCCCATCATTTTGCTTCTGGTGCCGACAGGGCAGAGAGAAAGTTGATATCTCCCACTGACAGCTCTGAAAGACATCTGCTGTCAAGACTCCTGGCTTTGATCCATAAAACTGGCATATTTTAAGTGCTTTGTATTTGCTTGATCCAGCCGCTGCAAGCAAGATGCTGGGAACAGTACAAGGCTCGTTCTGCTCTTGAAGATACACAGGAGAAAGAACAATGAACTGGACATCTTCATACAATGCTAATGCTGGACTTCATCTGGACTTCAACGCAACATTTCATATTGTAGATTTATGGGTCAGTTCTTTATCAAATGAGCAGTTTAGCCCTCATGTATAGTTGCACAGTATTACCATTTCTTGAAAAAGGCTCAATACCAATACCGATTTTGACACAACAAAGAAAATAAAAACACATTTTAACACAGTAGAATGTAATGCTCAATACAAAATGCTAGTAGTTTGTTTATTATTACCGGTACCATGTGCTCTTAATCAGGTTCTTAAACAGATCAAGATCATTCTAAAGCTATATATCAATTTTGTCCTTTTTATAAGATTTTCTTGTTCAAATGCATATACTTGTTCAGTTAGTATCTAGGTATCTATTTTGACAACCCTAATGTATAGTAATGTATGTCTAGTATTGTAAAAAAATATATATACCCTCGTTCTCCTACTAATTGAGAAAGTAAACAATACCAGTACAAAATTAAGTGTTGTAGTAAAGGTAGTAGTAAGTACAATATACAAATATGTCAGTGATAGAGCTCAATATAACGTGAAAGGCTGCCTGTCAGAAGAATGCAAAGTAAGTTGTTAATGAGCAGATTGTCTGAAGGAGCTGGTTTGAGTGTATCCTTCCACAGCTCATTAGGACTATTCTCACTCTGTCATCTTCTAAGAGCAACGCAACGTGAAAAAAACTGCTCTGAAAAAGGTCAAACCATTTCCTTTATTGTTGGGTAATTGAGAATATGTTACTTCTTAAGCAGCAGGATTTATAATACAGCAATAAATGAAAGATATGATACAATGAATGGAATGTGAACCAATGTGTGATAATAATTCAGTGCAATTGTGGCAAACTAATGGATTTGGAAGGTTGCTTGTTATATGCCAGCTAGTCGTTACCCACTATAAAAGCTGACTGTATGAACCAAACATGGCTTTTCACTAAGAACACCAACTCTTTGCTGAGATGGATTTCTTTAATAGTGATAGAAAAGAGACTTAAAATAATATAGCTATTATTTGCCTTTAAGAAAGAGATTTCTAGTGTGAGGTTAACAGGCATACACCCAGTATCTTAAAAAACCCACTGAATCTCACACTATAATCAAAATAAGACTGAACTATAGTTATGTGCTTGAGAGAACAAATGTGGAAGAAAATATTTAATATATGACATTTAAAGTTTTTTTCTCACCTTTCTATTCACGCTAACAAGTTTAAATGGAAGACATGTGACTTGCCTTGGGAAAATGAAGCTTAATGCAAAAATGAGAACATCTCCTTTGCATTCATCTGATGCTGCAGTAACCTGGATAATACCCCTGTACTGCCATCATTCGCTCAATAACTCTCAGATAAGAGCTTGTGATAAAGCCATTTGCACCAGATGAGCACATTAAATATTCATAATCGTACTCAGGCTAGGGCTGCTCAGAATGAGCAATGAATAGAGACAAAGTGAGAAGAAATGAGCCAGGAGGAAGTCAGGGCAGGACAGGCACCTGGAAACATAACCAGACTTTCTACAAATGAATTACATGGACACATACTGTACATAGTGGAGAGTAGAGTATGTGCAAACATGTCAGCAGGGGGTGCTACAAGTGTGTGATGGAAATGACATGAGAGGCACAGATGTAATTTACATTTATAAAACCACAAAGTAGAATTATACTACAGGAGACTAAATCAAAAGAAAGGGAACCCACTTGAACATGGATCTGATATGCACAGTGGCTCAATCTGGGGAAGTCAATGCTTGTGTGATAGCTATCTCTGTGGGAATACAAGGACGTGGAGTATGCATGAAAATGAGACATGCGGACAGATGATGGCATATATGGCCGTTGATAGTGGGATAGTTTCCTTCTTATCTATCTCTCTTTTTCTTTGATACACTTACTCCCATGGTTGTCTACCACGATAAATTCTGTATTTTCTCTTGCACAAAAACCTGATTTCTTGCTTTTTCGGAGAAACTTTAAAATCTCAAACCTCTGATTTGCGAATGCTTTCTTTGGTGTCTTCAATTTTCAGCTCCAGGTCAGCTCTGCCCTGCTCTGTCGTGGGCAGCCCGTGGGTCTCACAGTCCTCTAAAGACTACAAAGAAACAATCAAAGCATAATTAGAATCATTTATGATATCTATTTGAAATCTATTCATTTTATGTCATATTCATTAATTTTGTCCACTACAATAGTTTTAAGAGAATTTCCAATATACCGGTAAATCCCACAAAGATATTAGAACTAACTTTTTTTAATTTTATCATGTGGGTAAAAATATTGATATTTTGTTTTCAGTGTCACAACTTTGTTTTGAAATTCATTTAGCGGTTGAAACCGTATGTGTTTTTGTAAAGGTGTGAATTCATGCAGGTACATGTGTAGGAAGCTCTCACTTTCTTGTAGTGTATAATATTCTTGTGTTCCCGGGCGACCCTAGTGGCCCACTTCCTGGCCTCTTTGTTCAGACTGTGCTCCTCCGTGGTCCCCGTCTCGGACTCCAGCTGGCGGCTCTGTCACAAACAGGAGCAGATACACGATTGGTTATTCAGCCACACATAGTCAGGCATCAGTGCATGAGGCAGAGGAGCTGTTAATTAAAGCTTAACTGAACTGTGAGCGAGAGATGTTTCCTTTGCACATAATTAATACAGCGTGTTGCGAAGCTCTACTGTTTTCACCCCCTGCTCTTATTAGAACCACATGAGGGAAGGCATGACTGCATGAGATCATGTGAGATTTGGCATCGCTCTATTCTCCTCTGCGTTTTACATAATAACAATATGGTGACTCTTTCTGAGATGCCATTTGACATCAATTTTAAGTATAAGCCTTTTTATTATTCATCCATTTCACAGATAATTAAATGCATGTACACAAACATCACATGGGCAGCTCTGGCACCGCTTTAATTGAGCACTGTATAAGCAAGACACCTGTGCAACTTGTAAACAGAAAAGTATTCTGACTGAGCAAAAAGAAAAATATTTATCTAGATGCGTGTTCACCAGACTCAAGAGGCCAGGATTACGACAATCTGATAATGAAAGCGTGTTAGAAAAACTATGTATGCAGTGTTTTCTAATTGTATGTTTCTACACACACGAAATCTGTTAATTATGATCTTTTCCGATGACAGAGAGGCATAAATCCAGTTAAGTATAGGTACAGAGCTAACACATTACACAGGAGATTTACAGCTTAATTATATCTCCACTCATCTCAGAAGCATATCAGAACGGCAGAACACTCTAACATACACTTTTCTATAATAAACAAGTAGGCTGTAGAAGGCTATAAAAGTTAAACTAATAGGCAGTTAATGTGAATTTTAAGCACGTCGGTATCAAATTCAGTGAAATAATAGGATTGTGCTGTGACAATAACTGCCCTAACTGAGTGAATAAGTATCATTAAGCAGATTATTCAACTGTGTCATTTTGCAGACACAGTGAAAGGGAGGTAATTTTGCAGTGACAAAACATGCTTTGGAGAAAATGTTTATTATTAAAAAAAAAAAAATTAGCTTTGTCATCCTTTCACTATTTTGATAAGACGTCCTATGCAGTTTTAGACTCCCATGTCCGTTGTTAGAACGGTGAGGCATGAATTTGACCACATTAATGTTAAAGTTTGTTTGTTAGCAAAAAACAGTGAGTCATTTTCAATAGTAGGATTTGTGCAGTGGAATTGTTTCTGTACAATAATCACATTCCACAGTACGATACCATTTCAGATGCAATAATAACACCAGCCACAGGGGGCAGTAGTAATTACAAAGAATTACTTTTGGTCTAATGGCACACTATTTTTAGCCTACACTTAATATTATTGTATTCTCATAACATGTGACTTGTAACATATTATCTACTGTTAACATCCTATTTCAGCCATTAATAGAAGTCCTTTATTGTTCATACAGCACTGTACTGTATTGTAGTGTATTTGAACAACTTGACATTTGAACAACTTGATATTTACAATGGATGTGAACTTTAAGGTGACGATGTGGAAACCTAAATGTTTTTAGCATATTAGTGAGCAGGGATGGCACAATACCAAATTGTACTGTTCCCATTATTGTGACAAGAAACATTACAAACTAATGGTTATTTATCATTATTGACATTATGACCAAACAACTGTAAAATCCTTAATTTTCTTTCTTTCCTTTTGTGTAATGAAATTATAATTTCTCTAGTATGTGACCAGCTTCATGAAATCAAACTTTTTCAGTGATAGTAAAGGCCCTTTGGAGTATAGATTAAATTGAAACTAAAACTGTCTACTATTGATTTTCAGTTGAGTTCAGATTATATTGTGACTACCTGAATAATCACAATTATTGATTAACCGAATAATCATGACATGGCAAGTTTGGGAGTCAGAAGTCTGATGATAAAATGAAATAGGTTCACTTGTTAAGACGTGAATGGACTGTGTGTTTGTAATGATGCTATAGCAACAGTGAGGACTACCTGTGCCAGGGTCATTCTCATGGCACTGACGGGCGACGGCTCTATGTCCACCAACTGCTGCACCGAGCTCAGAGTCTAGTATCACACACACACACACACACACAGCACCAGGCCGCAAAACAGCACGGGGAGGGTTAGTGGAAAAAAGGTCAGGAGAAGAGTTAGCCAAAACAGGACAAGAATAGAAAGACACTAGGAAGATAAGTGTTAGATTCTAGGTCGAGGATAAAGATCTTAAATGATATACATGAAAGAGGGACAATGGAAAGAAACCAGGGACGAGAAGACAGGACCAGCGTAAAGGACTGACAGGTGAACTCAAGTCAAAGCAAAATGTTTCTCATCCAAGTACTGCACAAAATACTACTTGGGATTGCAATGTTACTTAAAACTAAGTAACTACTGATATTACTACAAAGAAAAGTGACGTGTTTAGAATTTCATTGTAAGAATATGACCTACGCACGTTAATTGCCTAAAAGCAGTGTTTCTCAAACTGTGGTACTTGAACAGCTCTGCAGTATGTGGGTTATGTGGGTCCATATTTTGTCCTCCTTTGGATAATTTTGGAGTGGGAAATATTTAGTCAACTTTTAGTCCTGTTATATACTTGAGTTAAATCTGTTGGTACTCAGAAAGCCAAATTACTTCTTTGGTGGTACTTTGTTTGAAAAGTTTGAGAGACACTGGTCTAAATAGTATAAACTAGTTATTTCCATCTCTTAAAGTAGAAATAATGCCAATAGTAACTTAAAGACATTGTTTTTGAGTGAGACAATTGAAGATAACACATTTACATCTGTGCACATAAAAAGAACTATTCCCAGCTGACCCATCTATAAATGTTAAAGCGAATACATTTTGGAGACAGAGAAGATTCGTGCAGCTTTTGTCATGCTGTAACTAGACAGCTGTTAACTACAGGGGTCTGTCTTGAATAGTTACCACATGGCATCTCCAAAGACTCAAAACAAAGAGCTACTGATGGAGATGATCAGAGCATTGGATTTCAGGTTTCCACGCTGCTTGTTCAAAAGACTACTGATGAGTTTCCATAAAATATTAAACATGTGGAAATGCCTGACAAACAAGAAACCTGTTTGTGATTAGACAAAAACATGTGCGAGAACAAAGAGGTATTCAAAACTAGTAAAAGTAAATTAAAAACAAAAAGTAAAGAAAGTAACCGTTCACAGTTGAGATAGGTCGATACATCTCTTTGCAGATGTTAGCACTTTTTAGTTCATTAGCTATTGGCCTTAAATCTCCAGCGCAAGCCGATATTTTGTTTTGAATGTGACTATGCAGCTCTCTTAAAGGTTTGTGGTACAAAATGGCTGAGTGTGGAGTAAATTTACATGACATAATTTGGGGAAAATAATCAAACTTTGCCCTCCTTATCGGCCCAAAAATAAAGGCAGATCTTATCGGTTGCATTGGATTCTAAACAATCGGTATCGGCCATGAAAAAAAAAAATCCGTATCGGTCAATGCTACTTTTATTAGAAGTAAAACTGCTAGTTTTGGCTCTACAGTGCTGCTAACTTCTGGAATTCATAGCGCCATTGAAATTTGTGTTCTTTCAAATCTATGTCAAGTACGTTTTAGAAAATATAATGTACCGTATATGGTATTTACTACTTATCACTTTTCACCAGCGTATAAAGAGAAGTACATGTGTTTCCCAAAAGATAGTGATAAGTGAAAGGGTGTCCTGCAGTGTGAACAGGTTTATATGCAAACAGCGCAAAGTGAATGAGTTAAATACACACTGTGCATGTATTTATGCAGTGCTGCAGCCTCACCGTGTCATATTCACTGGGCTGGAACTGGAAGTCTTGTGCTTTGTGGAATACGGGGTTCTCCTGCATGAATAACTGCTGGTTGTATTCTTGTATTAGCTGGGAGAGACAAAGAAACAGGACATAAATCTACGCTATTTGAAGGAAGACTGGAAGTAAACTAAAAGGTAAGTACTGAAAACAACAGTTATATAAATTATAACTGAAATAAACTATTCATTCACTGGTGTATGTATAGTTTAGGTTTTGCCATTTTAAAATAAATATAATATATATAAATCATAACTTGAGCTGGAATGTTCTCCCATATACCGTAAGTCTAAATACAATTATATGAATACTGGATATGTAATAAAGATATCTGCAAACACATTTTTAATACAACAATATTTTTTCTTATCCACGCTTGTTTTTAATGGAATGTACATATATTGTCATTCCGTGGACAAATTACTTATCCCATTATTTTCTATGGGTGATGTGATTAGGCATAATTTGACTACTGTTAAAGCTCGGGGCATGCAGGGACATCCTCACCCTGGTGGATTTGTCAAGAAGAAACTGATATGTGTTGTGTGTGGCTTGAGAGGCTTCTAGTTCAGTCCGACAAAGTGAAACCAGGTAATCTTTAGCGTGCTCGTAGATGCTGCCATCCAAGGCCTGGAAAAAGAAGAAAACATTTCACAATAGTCAATACAAATACACAATGAGAATGGTACAATCTAGCCAGAGTAAAAATCTATCCATTTTAGCTACAGTCGAAGTAAAAAGCCAAGCACATGATTTATTCCTATGACAGCTAACATTCTCATAAAAGAGAGCATTTTAGAGTGAGCTCAAGAAAATTCTTTTGCTGAAAGTTGCCCTGTCACGCTGTGGAACTGGTTATCCTAAACTGGTTATCCTAAACTGGTTATCCTTAACTTTCATTTTTAACCGTAGAGTAAACAGTAAAGCTCTGCCGCTGTGGGACCATTATTGGTATCTTCTGTGATCCTAAATCAGTGAGTACACCTCTAAACCTCTAACTAATATTTCTTTGGCTGTTCAATAAACCATGCTATTGATTGCCTCTCCTAGAATACGCTGATGTACATATGCAATTGTACTCCGGGCACAAACCAAACAACAACCCTGTGTTTAAATGTAGGTTACAAGTCCTGCAATGACATTTTGAGCAGAGAAAATATTCAACTGTACAGAGATTGCAATCATAAATAGTAAAATACTGGGAATACCCTGGCCATTTTTGTAGCAGGCAGCAACTCCATACAGCTAACATTAGCCAAGACTATTTCAAAATGCAAACAATAGCTATAAATCAATTCAAATTCAGGTGCTGGACCACTACTGGTGAATACATCCAACAGTAAACACTAAATCACATAGTTTACATTGATTTACTAATATAATAACTTATGAATAGCATGCAGTTAGTTGAGGTGCGGTGACCCATTCCCAGTCTCTATGCCCTTACAAAATGCAGCTGGCTTCTTCTATAACACATAGACTCATAAAGGGTATTGGCTTGTGAAAGGCACAGAGTAAGAGCACATTTGTGTGAGTGTGCATTCTTTGGATGGCCTTCTCACTCTGGGAAAGAAGGAAAAGAGGTTCCATTTCCAAGTAATTTACTCAGAAATCACAGCCAAACACAATAGTAAGGTGCAGAATAGTAACGTTAAGCTACCACCTTGAGCACACATACTCAGACATGCAAAACATCCTTAAAAACAATGGGATATAGACTGGGGAATTGTGTCATTGAGGGCGGTTTGTTGGCAGTGTTTTTATTGAACATTCCCTCATCATTCTTCTCATTTCCTCCTTTTCCTTTTTTATCCATTTACGGTAGTGCTTAAAAGGAGTGAGTCAGCTTCCAGAAAAAGCCCCCCTGTCTCTGCGTGGCCGTCTCTGGGTGTAGAATGATTACATCAGCTTGGGTAATCGGTAGAGCGCGGCCGACTGTAATGTATATAAATGTTCACTAAGTGGGATTTGAATGGGTAAACAGGGCGGACAGCAGAGGGAGATACAGAGCAGTGGAGGTCCACACTGTCCTTTCACTCACTTTGACGCATAGACAAGGAGAGTGCCAGGTACATATATAGGATACAGCATCCTGCAGCCTCAGCCACAATATGTCATTATTTGTGTCACTGACATATCACCTCCGCCCTACCCTAGAATTCACTGCTCGCCACAGTTTCACAATTTGCCAATTTTTGATGTGACTAAGAAATCCAGTTTGAAGGTTATAGTTATTGTTGATATATGAAACTCAGCAATACATATTGTGTAAAAACTTTCAGTAAATAATAACTGTATGAGACAACCCGAGCAGATTGATTCCCTTAAGCAATGTCCTGTATTGTCTTTGTGCAGTCTCTTGTCCTTCTGTCATATGCAACTATCAATCTATTATTAAAAAGTGCCCTGTAGCTGTAAGGGAAAAAATAATAACAGAACAATAACAAAAACACAGACAACTTGTGGCTGGACTGGAATCTTTTTAGCAAGAGGTTACAAAAGCCACTGTCATGATGCTAATATTGTTGGTACCACATAATCCAAATCAGTTTGATGTGACTGTTGATTTGATGCTGTAATGCACATCTGTTGTGATCTTACCTGTATACACTGTAATAGGTCTGTGTGGTAGTATCGGTCTTGGTGAGCGTTGGCAGCAGCTAGCGTCAGTAAGTAGTCATTTCTGGCCTGGGTTGCTTTAGAGTTGCAGTCACTTCTTTTGGCTTTTAACTGAAAACAAAGATAGCAAATTAGCAAATCAAAGCAGTAGAATGAGGTTAGGAATCATATAAAAGCAAATATATGTATTGGGGGCAGTTTGGGAAAAAGAGACTTACCTTTACACTTGCTTTTTGTAAACTAATTCTTGACTGAAAAAGTCCCAGTTTAGACCTGACAAAATATGATTAACATTACATTACAATAAGAGTCTACCAGCAAATACAGTGCATGTGTGTACTGTTAAACATTCTATTAATTCAACTTAATTTTAGGTTGACTATAGTTTTTTTGTAATGCTATATGATGCTGTAATTATAAATGAGTAATGGGTAAACAACATATTTGTGTGAAACCATTTATTTAAGAAGATACATTGTAGAAATATGAAACCATTTACTCCACATGACAAAGTTGTCCTAGTGTATTATAGACATATATGTGCAATATTTTGAAATGCTATAGATTGTGTCTGCATAACACATGCAGACTCAAAATGCATCGAGACAGTGCTAGAATGTTGCTTGTTTGTCTATGCACAATGGGGCTGTCTTTGTGCTAAGAGGGGAGCTTTTACCATCATTTCATCCTGTCTGTTTCTTGAGCCTCACAATGACTAATGTCTTCAACAATTTTTTTCCTATTAATACCAACAATTTCTGAACATATATAACAAGCAACAGAAAAGAATAGATTTGGACTCTCAGCTAAGCATTCAGTGGAGTGAAAAAGACCCTTCAGACCGAGGTGGAGGGCTGCTTGTGGTGACACTTAAAATATGTGCTTTTCAGAAAAGTCAAAGCTAACAAACCAGAGGGAACTTACTTGGCCTCTATATCAGCCTTTTCCCGTACTGCATGAGCAACCTGCTCGCAGTCGTAGTATTTTTTCTTGGCTTTGGCCAGTTCCTTCACAGAGTCCTGCAGCTCTGCTTGAATGCCACTCAACTGATCTATGGTCTGTGAAGGGAAAGGCAAACATGGAGCTTGTTAGAGAAAGAGAAGGCCTGTGTGCAGTGTGTCATTTGACCAGCACAGATGTGATAGTGAGAGACCAGACACAGCTCACCTTTTTGAGCTGCTGCTCCTTGTACAGTCTCAAGGTCTTGGCGGGCTCTGATACTTGGCTCTTGTAGTTGTCACACACGTTGAGTCTGGACTGGCTCACCTGCACTGTGCCTTCTAAATAAGATCTCCACACAGCGTATACATTCCTACAGAGGACACAGAGTTGCACTCGATTGCTGCATGTTACAATCTATACAGCAGTGCTCCCAGGAGAAGACTGCTCCAGCAGAGAGGCTGAATTTTAAAAGACCTGGTGTGGTTACCACGATGAAAATAAGCACCTATATGGTACCTTTCTAAAAACATATATACGTTCTTTACATTGTCTTTGTTTTGCTTTAGATTGTTTTGCTTGTTTTTTCATGTATAAACATAGATACATTGGACTATTGTCTGTAATAGTAATAATAGTAATAATAAAAACACACATTATTATTAACTTTTCAGTACCAACCTATAGTCTGTCCTCTGGTCATCAGGGTCAATGCCTGGCCAGTCTCTTTTTAAGTACTGACTTGCTAACTTCTGTAGTGCCTGAAAGAAACAGGGAGAACATAAATATATTTACATGTCAATGTCAAAAACTATTTTCAATTATGACTTTCTCTTTTTTTGTATGACTGATCCTGCACTTAGCAGACAGCTCATAAGGATGCAGTAAGAGTCCGTGCGCTGTCGTGTCCAAGCCAAGGGCAACGGAAAAGAATAACCTACATTTCATGGTCTAGGTTACTGTGTCAGTGTGACATCTAACAGTGTTACTAACGGTAACACATTTCCATAAAGAACCAGGAAGTTGTTGCCCAAAATTTGACCCACTGCATAAACTTTTATTTAAAAAACATATTTTGAAATAACATATCAGACTGGGCTGACTAACCACAGCACAATCACATGTGTGTAGGAGGGGACCGCTGGACTCCCAACACAGACACATGGGATCAGTGAGTGACAGTTTGTAATTGGAAAGAACTCCCTCACAGGAGGAATGTCTGCTCTTATATGGTCAAAGGGCAAAGGTCAAATGACAATCTTTACACTTCAATTGTGACCTTTCTGCAACTATGTAGCAACTATGTAGGTACAGTTTTATGCTGCTCTTGTCTTATCCTTGTATCTCACAGTCCAATATCCCTTCCTCACTTTTTGCCATTGTTTTAATCCGTTGTGCCTCTTATGTACATTTGTGAGAGATTGTTTATGCAACTCTAAATATTTTGAAGATAAAAACAGATAGTGAAAATGTGTTTAAATTAAGCTGTTTAATTGCTAATAGTGTAAAATACAAGTTCTATTTCTAACACACTTGTTCACACCTATAATTAGGAGGGAATCCATTGTCCAATGAAGTGGGGGCAGTTGCTAGGCAACCACAATTTCTAAGGTGAACAGACAGAGGGAGCAGTGGAAGACACCAAAAGCCTGGGAGGGTCTGCAGCATGCAGGAGAGCAGCAGGATATTTGCATAGATCTCGGACTGGATAACTTAGCCCTGTACTACACTGCCTCATGGCGCTGTGGCTTAGTTGGTTAAAGCGCCTGTCTAGTAAACAGGAGATCCTGGGTTCGAATCCCAGCAGTGCCTTTTCAAACACACTCAGAATGTACATCGTCAGTTATAATTAAGGAACACATTACACAACATAATAATAACAATAGGAAAAGCTTAGTGCATCTGACTGTGTGGACCTTCATTTAACATAATTTCATGAGTGTATCTTTTGTCTCACCTGTGCGTAGTCTCTTTCTAGTTGTCCCTTTTTCAGACTGTAGCTCCTATAAAGCACAAAACACTATTAACAACAGGCAAAGGTTTGAACTACAGTTATCATGTTTATTATGGATGTCATGGCATCAGACAGTCGCTTATCACAGATGAGGAATGTGTATAATAACACATGACATCACATGCACACTGGATCATAGATATGCAGAAAGTACAATATTGATATATTGAGATATTGTCTAGCTAGCAATACGTGTTCCATCAGCTTTATTAGTTTGAGAAATATTTAACAAAGGTTTCGGGCTATTCTACTAGCAACAAGCCATAGTGAACCCTGACAGCACTGGTGAATGTGTCACAGCAGATCCCAGGGGCACATGTTTGACCCCACCCCCCAGTAAGTCAACATTCTCACTCACACAACCCCTGCTGCACAACTTTCACACACACTCCCAACAGGCTCAGGCCTCGTTGGCGCAGTAGGCAGCGCGTCAGTCTCATAATCTGAAGGTCGTGAGTTCGAGCCTCACACGGGGCAAATCTTTTAAGCGAATGAATTAACCTTAATATATGTACTAAACTACACTACAATAGTCAAGACTACTATACCACTCTTAGTTGATACAGTTCTTCTCCTGTAGGAAAAAATTGAGGACTCGCACAAAATACTATTCCCATCGAGTAATCAATATCAAAATGGATTTAAATGGTTTTTTCAATTACAATAGTAATTTAATACCTAAATAATATACTTTTTTACATTAGTAGTTATATATTTAGTCAAGGTTATAAAACTGGGGGCTCGTCTGGCAAACTATTCCTAATTTATAATTAATATGCATGAATGTAAACAATGTAAATGTATGAATGGAATTATTATATTACACAGTAATTATGTGATATATAAATAAACAAACAGATAACAAAATAAAAGCAGCAGTAGAATCAGACTCTGGGACATAAATGTTTGTGGACAGGTGTTTAGATTTGAGTCCTGTTTACATCATGGAGAGGTTTACTGTCAACAGGTTTGCTGTTGCAGATATGATATTATATTTAACATTGGTTTTGAATATGCAGTGTACTAATTAACCACATTTATGAATTTATGACCACATTTCTGGTCATTCAAACTAAATAGCACCGTTAAAAACTGCACCGCCCAATTAATCAGTAATTGGCACTTTTTGATAAGGCCTCCCTCCAAAAAATCTGTATTGGTTAGGCTTAATTTTACTGTCCGGTAAAATATTTAGCAAAAAGCTAGAATAGTAACTGTCATACCAGTGTTAGTGAGCTGTGTCAGCATTTTCATCAGACTGATGTAAGTGGAAAAGGAAAGTACTTAAGTACTTCAGAGATGGAACCTAAATGGACGTCTGCACAAATGAAGAATGAGGAAATATAGTTGGTTTACTACAAACTTACAAAAATATGAGTTTTTGGAGGTTACTGGAATCAAAATGACAAAAGTTTGGCTAAATGTAGCATTTCTGAAACAGCAACAATATACGAATTTGATTTTACAACAAGGAAAATGGCATGTAAGCATCAGGCATGCTGTGTTAGCTTGGGACTGAGATCGTAGTATATTCTGAGGATTTAGAAAGATTTAGGGCACTATGTTGAGTCCCAGAGTCCTGTATCTTGACATGGTGGCCCTCTAACTCTATTATCCTGTAGACAGGATGCGCGCTCTTATTTCTCTTTAACCTTTTCTTTATTTTTATTTCACTCAACAAAACACAAATGGAAAATAAAAAGAGCTGTTTTTGTTTTGATTAAAGATGGACATTGGATTAATTGGGTAAATAGCCCCTGAGCAGCTTTTGAGATTTAAGAGTTAAAATCTAGTGCAAGCTTTAAAATACAACCCTGACCCTGGTCAAATACAATCTCTATAATTCCACAACTTCACTTTCATCCCTTCCACTGCAGCATTGTCACTTATGGTCCACAAATGAAAGCTGAAACCATTTTTTTTTTTTAAATATACAAAATTTGAATATCGAGTAATTGTTCAGACAGTATGAAATTCTATACTATTCTATTCTATTCCAAACCTACAAAGACTTTAAGACAGAAACTGGTTCACCCAATGGACAGAACCCCGGGCCATAAACAAAGTAATGTGGTCTACTCCATTCAGTGTAGTGAAGAGTGCAGTGAGCGTTACATTAGAGAAACAAAACAGCCACTCCATAAGAGAATGAACCAACACCGTCGCGAGAGCTCCTCTGGACCCCAGTCCACCGTACATCTCCATCTGACAGCCACTAACCACTCCTTTGAAGATAGTGAAGTACAGATCTTAGCCAGAGAAAAGAAATGGTTTGAGAGGGGAGTTAAAGA
>KN469756.1:0-19304 GCA_000787095.1 Periophthalmodon schlosseri
AGGACTAAACCTGGACTAATCCAAGACTAAACTAGGTCTGGACCCAAACTAAACCATGACTAATCCAGGATGAAACCAGGTCTGACTCTAACCCAGGTCTGAACTAGGACTAAACCCAGATTAATCCAGGTCTGAACCAGGACAAAACCAGGACTAAACCAGGACAAAACCAGGACAAAACCAGGACTAAACCAGGACTAGAATTAATTGCTTCTATAAATGGTTCTTAAGAGTTTCCTCCGTGTTTCCCGTGTCAGTGGCGACTCTAACGTCCGTCTCATCAGAATCTACTGTTTTATAAGAAAAAAGAACCTATAATTAACCCATTATCACCCCTTCATTAAAGTTCACACAATCGAGTCTGGGCCTCTTTTCTGAGAAACTCTGGGGGCTCTGAGAATCTCTGGGGGCCCCAGAAAAAAAGGACAACACCTGATCCACCTGATCTAACCCACGGGACTAAACCTAGAATCAACATGGACGATATTGATCAGGAACAGCCAATGTGGTCCTGGGTCTAAACCAGGTCTAATCCAGGTCTAAAACTGGATGGGTCTAAACCAGGTCTAATCTAGGACTAAAACTGGATGGGTCTAGTCTAAACCAGGTCTAATCCAGGACTAAAACTGGATGGGTCCAGTCTAAACCAGGTCTAATCTAGGACTAAATCTAGATGGGTCTAGTCTAAACCAGGTCTAATCTAGGACTAAATCTAGATGGGTCTAATCTAAACCAGGTCTAATCTAGGACTAAATCTAGATGGGTCTAGTCTAAACCAGGTCTAATCTAGGACTAAAACTGGACAAATATAATCCGTTAGAATCTAGTGTGTTCATAATTGTTACTTGGTCCTAAATTGAGCCCATTTTAGCCCTGATGTGGACTTATCTTAGCCCTGTTCTAGTCCTTGTTTAGTTCTGGTCTAGTCCAGGTTTAGTTTTGGGTTTAATCCTGGTTTAGTCTCAATTCTGACGAGGCGGATGAATGTGCAAGTGCGAACGCATCCTTGGACCTAACCCAGGACTAAACCCGGACTGCGTACGACCAGGTGCGTTCACACTTGTTGTCATTTGACCCTAAACTGCGCCTATTTTAGTCCCGATGCGGATCTGGATTGATCCTGTTCTAGTCCTCGTTTAGTTCTGGTCTAGTCCAGGTTTCAGTTTAACCCGGGACTAAAAAAAGGTGTGTAATCTTGTCTAAACCAGGACCAAAGTGAACGTGGGCCACTTAACGCGCTCACTTCTCCGCTAGTCAATATTCTCAGCCACGCTCAGATGCCACGGTGTCACGAAAACTGCTAGAAAAAAAATAGTCTAAGCTCATCGCCTGATCTGTCCGGACACGGGCTGTTATTTTCATTTTGAGCACAGATCGCAGCTCGGTAAACGCTGTATTTTGAAATCTCCCGGTGTGGCCTCGTCGTTCTGTTTTTCTATTAAGCGTAACTCAGATGAAGGTGCTGGAGAGGTGGGCTTTTAATGTAGCAGCCTCAGCACTGGCCACAAATGATAGAACGAGTCCTTGGGGGTTAGCGCTCATTGACATAACAACCAGGGCCCCGTATTTCTGCACATAAGCGGTATTCCTCACCTCGCTACGCAGCCGAGGGGCACGTAAAACACACGCCAGGACGACGCGATCAGATGTGCCACACGGGTTAACGCGTTTAATCACAGGTCGTTCCGATTGTGCCGAAACGTGCTATGCGACACCGAGCGTTTTCCACACGAACCGGTTCACTTTGACGCGTAAAACGGCTCCGATCGCGCACAAACGTCGGATCGGCTCAACGATTACGCGTAAAAATCGAGCGGGGGGAAACGCGGCGTTACAGCGGGACGCATTACCGTGCCGACACTGCTGATGCTCCTGGATGGTTCCCAGTCTCTACGCTCGCAGCATCCGCCTCTCACGCCCCTGCCCTCGGCTCAAACGGACTCCAAAAGCCCCGCAGGCGCGACCGCAGCCCGACCGGTGCTCAGATCGGGCAAAGGGAAAATCAAAGAGGTCGGTGTCAGCTTCGGCGGCGGGGAACGCGGGGATCGGCGAGAGGGATGATGTCCTTGTTTTCTGCGCGCTACGGTAAGAGACTGGGGGGAAAGCGTTTGGGAATATTACGGCGCTGGCGTCCCCTCCCTCTCGACGCTTCTTTACCCGCCCACACTGCGTCGCGTCCGTCTCCCTCTCCATCTCCATCGCTCCATCGGCCCCCACCAGCCCGTAGCGCACCGATGCCTGCGTTTTGCTGTTCAACGCACATTCACAGTGACTCAGGCAACACGGCCGTCCATCCTGTGTTCTTCTTCTTCTCACCCCCGTAAAAAAAAACAAAAAACAAAAAACAAAAAAAACCCAACAACGCACTTTTTTTTTTTTTTGGTCCCGTTTTTAATATCATTCATTCTGGCACTTACCCCTCTGCCCAACGCACTTTTTTTTTTTTGGTCCCGTTTTTAATATCATTCATTCTGGCACTTACCCCTCTGCCCATATTTAGACTGCAAAATGACGTCATGTGCCAGACCACAGACCAGAGTGACCACCTGTCCCTCGTCTTTTGGTCATTTAGGCCCCTGTCCCTTGACCCGCTTGTTATAAACGTAAAGGTTATATTAAAAAAAAAAAAAAAAGAAAAAAAAAAGATTTACGCACTGAACATAATATAAATTCTCCTTGGTTAAAAATGACACTTAAAGGTTCACTATGTAACTTGTAAATGGTGTGGGGTCCGCAACCTGCTTGTCCCCATGGAGATGTTATTGCTTTACCTAGAATGTTCCACAGTGCAGCATTAAACAGATCTACCTTGCATTTAGTCACCTACAGGTGCTTTTATGGCGAAAAATCACATTCTCCACTGATTTCGTCTGGAACTTGGCGTAGAGCCTCCTGAATGTCTTCACGGAGATGGATGAGTTTAATGCTAGACTCTGGAACATTCCAGGCAAAGCAATAGCATCTATATAGAGACAAGAAGTGAGGCGTACCCTCCACAGAAAAGTTACACAGTGCACCTTTAAGTGTTGAACGTTATGCTGTGACCTGTTACTGTTTTAAATTACATTTACTGTGGTTGGGAGACAAACTCAAAATCATAAAACTCTTTGGCCCGGTTTCATGGAGCAGGTTTAGTCCAGACTCTGGGTGTTAACCCTGAAAAGAACCCTGAGTCATTCACCACAGTAACTCGCTCTGAATCTAACCTGCTCCAGCTTTTATTAGCCTGAGTTTAGAGAAGAGTTAAAATAAGGTTTAATGAGGAGGATTTAACTTTATAAAGATAATTTATTTTACACTTTTTAACATTTTGTTTCAATTTGTAATTTATAACACAGCTCACCGTTTATAACGTCTGGTCACATTTATCAGCTCGATGTCAAGCACATAGATATATTAATGGAGTTAATTGTTGCCTTTATTTTGTACATGTATTTAATGTCACATGTAAAAGTACAGTTTATGTTACTGCTCCAAATGCTCAAATATATATCAGACCTTTAAATGCAACATGTAAAAAACTATGGTGTGTAAAATGAGTTTTTTAATTAACTACAAAACTTAAAAACATTTTGTGTTTAATGCATCACACTAATTATTCATTAAAGTATAAGGTAACACCCCATTTTGATATCAAACCTGAATTTAACCTGTCCACAGTCACATGACATCCTTTCCCTCTAAGATGGACGCCTTCTGTTTTATCGTTACCATGGTGAATCCACTCTCTGGATCCATTGATCATCTTTTCTCTTCAGCTAAACTCAAAGTGAACAAACTCTGTGGTCCAACTCTGCTCCAAACCCATTTTCTGAAACAGGAAACTCAGAGTTGGTTTAGTCTGAGTAGGAAAACTCTTGAGTTATGAGATAAACTCGGGGTTAGTTCAACCTGCTTTGTGAAGTATCCGCTTTATCTATTCACGGGTATCCACTTCCTGTTATAGACAACATTTTGAGGACTTTTCAGCATTAAAAAGATACTGACATTTTGGTATAGCTTTAATTTGTTAACTGCTATGGCAACGGTGCTAATTATTCATTTATTTATACAACTATTTGACTTTAAACCGGGACGAGGGGCGTTTTTACTCTCACACACCGGGGATACGGTCTTGAAAAAGTTGGACTGCAGATGGCGCTGTCGTCCTGCGTCCATCAGTAGGAAAACAGCACCAAAACCTGTTTAAATCAGCTGACCAGACACCGCACAGCAACATCACGTGACCACTCTGAGGCGCTAGTGAGCAGCCCAAACTGTCAGGTATGAAAACAAACTAAACCTTGGTCTGGAAAAAGAATCTATTAAAATAAAAATAAATTGTTTAAAAAAATAGACAACAATTTGAGCTGATCAAATTATGTTTTTTTAAATGTCTTGATGGATTGGCCCCTGTCTGTCTCTCTGAGCTTCTGTCTGTCCATGTTCCCAGTAGAACATTGAGATCAGCAGACCAGATGATTTTAGATGTTCCAAGATCCAGGCTCAAAACTCGAGGAGGTTGGGCTTTTGCTGTAGCTTCCTCTGTGTCTTAGAACAACTTAATCTTTAAATATGTTAAAATCTTCGTCGAAAACTCATTTGTTTGCACTGAGTTTAAACATTAGCTGCGCGGGACTCTTGTGTTGTATTGTATTTGTTTCGTTCTATCGTGTTTTTGCAGGTTTTGTTTTATAAAATTGCACTTTATATCGGCTTTATACGATGTCTGTTTAATCCCTCAGTCGTCCAGGTCTGATCCATAGTAAAAGAAAAATTCAAATCTGTCAACTGGACAAAAAGTTGTAGGAGTGAAGACGTTTGGCTGCTCGTCCAAGCCGCTTCTTCAGTTCTGGTCAGATCACTGCTGGACACTTCCTTATATCTATCTATAGCTCCTCCCTTCAGTCAGATTTAAGGCAGTGTCCACCAATAATCTGACCAGAACTGAAGAAGCAGCTTGGATTGTACAGCACTTTGAGCAGCTGTGGTTGTTTTTAAATGCGCTTTATAAATAAATTTGACTCGTCACATTATAACAGATGAAAACAAAACAGCACAACCGGGTGAACTTTGAAATGCAGCATTTTATGACATTATAAAACTGTATTTAAATCACTCTCCACGTATTCTCTTAATATTTAGAATTATAAGGCAAAGGTCAACAATTAATACCAGTGAACAATTACAATGAGCACGAACATGAAGAAATCTAAAATGAGGTCTGTGGCGACAAAGACTTGACGAACGCCGCTCCGTACGAACTTAAACGAAACCAAAAAAAAAACAAAAACATCTTCTTCACAAAAAGGATCACGTGGATGACTTCAATGCCGGGGAAGACTCTGCTCACGAACGCAGGGAGCAGATTGGCAGTGGACGGTGGTGGGTGGACACACACAGGAGGACGATAAGGCGAAAACAACTTGCATTTAAACAACAACAGGAAGATGCTTGAACTCCGTAAAACGTTTTTTTTTTTCTTCAAAACTACAAAATTCCATTGTTTCCAAAAAGCATTGAAAACTCGAGATAAAAAATTAAACCCAAACATTTGTACTCTAAAACATTCATTGTTTCAAGGCCTTTTGATATCGGTGTGTTAGTGAAGTGAGTGGGTTTTTTTTTCTTTTTTTAATACAGTGCTTTTTTAACCACTGGCAGCTGCGAGCGAACCCTGATTCATCTGTACCAAAGCTGCGCCGCTATTTAACATGTGGCACTGTTACATCCATAGACTGTATATATATCTACAGTCTATAGCCCCATTCACACATAGAACCCAGAAAATTTCCGGGTAAAAAACAAAAAAAAGCAAAAAAAAAAGCCAGAACACTCAGTAGAGACCCTTCCATTCGCACATGGACCAGTCCCAGAACTTTGCCGGCTCTGTTCACACATAACTTGGCATTTGGCTCACAGCTGCGTCATTTAAATACGAGAACGGAACGTAGCTGCGGTGGCGTGACCAGGAAACCGCGCTAGTAACCAAGGAAACCAAGCTTATACAGTTGTTAAGTGTGACGTCACTTCCTGGTCCGTCGGCCGATTGAAATGTTTACGGAGGTCATAAGCACGGACCTACGGTTATAACTGTGACAGAAAGTGTACAACGGAAGTGGAGGTAAGAAGCTAGGCTAGGCTAAGCTAGCGTTAGCAGGTACTGGCAGTTTGTGAGACATACCGGTGCACACTGGTAATCCTGTGTTATGAGAGATTATTACTACATTATTTACATATTTGACACGACCTGTGGTTAAACATACACTTTCGAAAGGTAACTGTCTCTTGTCTTGTGAAGTTTCTGGTTGGACCCGGAAGTGACATCACTTAGCGACTCTAAAACTAAGGAAAACAAGCTCGTAACCAAGGGAACAAACATGGTTCTGTCAATTTTCTGGCTTTATTCACTCTTTAGCCTTCCCTGGATATACTTTAATTTACCCGGGTAATTGCCAGATCAAAATAACAGGGAACTCAGTCCTGGCTTTGCTCACTCATGACTGTTCTGGTAAAACGTGGGTATATTCAGTCAGCACGTGTGAATGGGGCTTGTGGTTACATCAGAAAAAGTCCTGTGCAAATCTGAAACCGCTAAAGTGAGACATGAGACTAAAACAAAACTCCAGACCCTCAAACGGGCAGTGCAAATCAGAGCGGACAGCGAGTTTCAAGTTCATAAAGTCCCTCTTCTTCAAAAATACAAAACAGGAAATCACACCTTATTGGCCCACAAAACCAATGTGGCACAACGGTAATTTCCTGTAAACATTTGTCAAATGTTTATAAAACCTCCCTAGCAACAAAAAATATACATTTATTTTCCATTGACGTGTATATATACAGATTATATATACAGAATTCATATATAACATATATATTACTAAATGCCTTAAATTTGCCCATTCTGCTCCAAAAGTCACAGTTCCCTTGAGTGGATGGCCTCAGAAAGACCTGGGGAGAAGAATGCAATGTTGTATTATTTTGGTGATAAACACATTTAAAACATGTAACCACAGTAAAAAGAACGTTTAAAATCTGTCAACTGGACAAAAAGTTGTAGGAGTGACAGATTTGAATTTTCCTGTTACTATGGATCATACCAGGACGACTGAGGTATTACACAGACACAGTTTTTATATCGCAAAAATATCGATTTTGCAATATTGGCTGATGCAATAATTGATATCGCAAGAAAATAAACATTGCAACGTTACACAGTTCTCAGTTAGACCGAAATGTACTGTTTTTTTAAAAGTAAATGCACAAAAACTCAGATTCTATTAAAGATTTTGTTTATTGGGTTGGTCTTGGTTTAGTTTCTGTTTTTTACTTTGACACAGTTTGACTAATAAACAAAACCATGCACTTTTTTTTTGTGTAACATAGGACCTTCAAAGTAAAACAAAAAACTCTTGTGAGGTGTACGCCATGTTTTAATGTTGTTACCTCCCCAAAAACAGACCCGGAGTTGTGTTTTGTTTCATTCACACATGTTTGAGTAACACTTTATTATTAGTCTGTACATCTTCCAAAGTCAAAATGCTCAGTTCCACCTTGTGATGTCGTGAAGCGGTAGTTTTTAAGTTAACAGCTACTTTTTACCTTTATTCTAATTCTTCAAATGATTCTGTGAAGGTGTGTGGAGTTTAACAACGCAGTGGAGCACTTCCTGTATCACCACATGACATCACAATGTGGAACTGAGTGTTTTCAGTTTGAGAGAAGAACTCAGCCTAAATATGCAGGGTTTGTGTGTTAAACATGTGTGAATGAAACAAAACACAACTCCAGGTCTGTTTGTGACGAGGAAACATTATAACATAGATCATAGAATAGTGTAATATGGGCCCTTTAAAGCTGTATTTATTCAAACATAAATGTACCAGACTCTTACCATGTGAAGCGTCAGCAGCTTTATTCTTCCTTTTTGGGGCTTCGGTCTTTCCTGGGCACCAGCGCCTTCCGCAGGTATGGCATTATTAAAAACATTATAATGAGACATATATGTCCGCTGAAATACACCGACAGATAGACCTGGAAACAAGAGAAGAAGACAACAGAAAATATAGGACTTACTTGGAGCACTAAAAGTTTGGTATAAATGTTTATTGCTTTATTTCATTTATTCAAGCTAATTTTTCCCATAAAATACTGTGTTTGATGGAGTCACCTGCTCGTCTCCATAGAGATTCCCAGAGTTGATGCCATTTTGTGGAACATTCCGGGGAAAACAACAACAACCTCCCGACTGTTTCGGACCCCTCCACGTTACAAACCTTTAAAGAACCTCTGCCAAATGTTTTTATGTGATTAAGTAAAATCCGTCTGGCCCCAGCACAGATATATTGTAAAAGCAGCTTTAATCATACAGAGTTTTACTTTGTGTGAAACAGGAAGTGCGTCATTAGCATGCTAATGTTTGTTAGCTTTACCGTGACAGTAAACTCCACTGGCCTCTGAAAGCTCTGAAAAGTGTTCATAAACTCACTGCGGTGAATTATTAGGATTCTGGGAATGTATTGGGTAAGTGAGGAATAACTTTGGACCACTGCAAACCGTTTAAAATGAACTACTTTTGTTTCTCACACTTTTAAAACAGTAAATATCCGGTTGAGCGCCTTTAAAGCAGCCTACATAGTAAAAGCCAAAAGTAAAATCTGTCAACTGGACAAAACGTCGTAGGAGTGAAGACGTTTGGCTGCTCATCCAAGCCGCTTCTTCAGTTCTGGTCAGATCACTGCTGGACACTGCCTTATATCTGTCTGAAGGGAGGAGCTAACGACACTGAAACTGAAAATGGCTATTGTTTACAGTTTCTGTTTGTAGGCTGGGTCTGTTGTACTACACTAAGTGTGCACTGTGCCTGAGTCATACTTAGCATATTCATTCAGCTCTTAATGGCTGCTTTCACCCCTATTGGCATCCTGGCTCGCTCTATTGTTCTCTTTGTTTCCTTTGTTTGCTTTGGGTCTGAGAATGGAGCTATAGATGAGGGATAGTTGTTCTCTTGTTTCCTTTGTTTGCTTTGGGTCTGAGAATGGAGCTATAGATGAGGGATAGATGATGTCTGAGAGCCCCAGTAATGTTCAAGGAAGGATTGTCTTTCCTAACAAAAATTGCTTCTTTAACTCCCCTCTCAAACCATTTCTTTTCTCTGGCTAAGATCTGTACCTCACCATCTTCAAAGGAGAGGTTCATGGCTTTGAGATGGAGATGCACAGCAGATTGAGGTCCTGAGCTGCTCTTGTGACGGTGTTGGTACATTCTCTTATGTTGAGCCGTTTAGTTTCTCCAATGTAACGCTCACTGCAGTTACTTTTGGCTTTCACTATGGATCAGACCTGGACAGCCTGGACTTACCTTGAGCCATTTGTCGTAGGAGAAGAGGCAGAAGGGCATGAGGGAGTAGCCCATTAGGAACCAGTGCATAAACTGCTGTACGACGTAGATGAGCGGGTACAGAGAGCTGTTGGCGAGTCTCGTCAAAGTTGGACTGTCCCGGACAAGAGCCTGAGCCTGAACCAAACAAACACAGGAACACAAATTATACTGAGGACGACTGCAACAAGTACTACGAATACGTGTCACTAGTTGGCTCTTAAAATAATCATAAATAATAAATTAATAATAATCATAATAATCGTATTCTGATCATTTTTAATAGTTATATGGACTATTCAGACTCAAAATTCAAGCCAAAATACCTCATATAACAAAAACAGTGACATTATTAAAGGTGCACTGCGCAACTTTTCTGGTGGAGGGTCCGCTACCTACTTGTCACTATGGAGATGTTATTGCTTTGCCTGGAATGTTCCATGGTATGACATTAAACATACCCATCTATCCATCTAGCATTTAATCATTACGACAAGCCAACATACCTTATATAACAAAAACAGTGACATTATTAAAGGTGCACTGCGCAACTTTTCTGGTGGAGAGTCCGTTACCTACTTGTCACCATGGAGATGTTATTGCTTTGCCCGGAATGTTCCAAGGTATGACATTAAACATACCCATCTATCCATCTAGCATTTAATCATTACGAGTGTTTCTATTGCTCAAAAATATAATAATTCCCTCTGTGAAGAGCGGCGCCTCTCCACAGATCTGAACTGTAACGTAGCGTAGTGCTGTAACCTGCCTGTGTCTCTCATGATGGACAGGTTTAATCTATACTGTGGAACATTCTAGACAAAGCAATAACATTTCCGTGGAGACAAGCAGGTGTCAGATCTTCCACTAGAAATATGACGCAGTGCACCTTTAAATCAAAATGTCAAAAAAAGTGAACATATTCAGTTGTTTTTTTTTTGTTTGTTTTTTATCACTAATGGGACTTTATTCCTACAGATCATCAAAAAACCTTCAAGTTTCAAGTTTCAACATTTACTTGATTTTTATACAGCATTTTTCCACCTTCAAGACGCTCAGAGCTCTTTACATCAAGAAAACACTCATCCATTCACACAGACACTGGGGGAGCAGTCTTGCCCAAGGACACAACGACAGCATTCATCTGTGGCAGCTGGAATCGCACCGCCAACTTGTGTGTAAGTGGATCTGACCGCTCAACCAATGATGTTTATGTCGAGAGCGAGATTCGAACCGCCAGCCTTCGGATCAGTGGACGAACGCTCTACCAACTGAGCCACCGTCGCCTGTTAAAATGCATTTCAAAATCTCAATGTAGTAGAGAAATAATTGTGTGACAAGTTGACTAATTAAAAAAGTAATCGTTGATCGTAGTACTAAAATAATCTTGTAGCGTTGTCATAGTATTATTGCTGAAACTACTACACGAGCGAGTTTATTACTGCGGCAGAGGCTCAGTTGGCAGAGCGTTCGTCCGTTGATCCGAAGGTTGGCGGTTCGAATCCCGCTCTCGACACAAACATCATCGGTAAAGCGGTCAGCGCCTCGAAGGTGGAAAAGCGCTATGTAAAAACGTGACTATGACCGAAGCTAAAACTCACTTGTCTCTCCAAGATGACGATGAAAAACTCCATGGAGAAGCACATGAGGTATCCCGAATGGAGGCCGTGCCAGATCGCCAGGAAGAACAGCGTGGTCACGTGAGAAACGGTCTTATTGCCCACAAACTTCAGCCGCTTGAACACATGTCTAAACGGAGAGAACAGAAAGTGAAACCGACTTTAAACTTGGACACATGTTTCAGAATCAGTAGTGGTGTTTCTTTATGTTTATTTATACAGGGGAACCTAATGAGAACACTTGGACTGTCTTTTTCATGGGCGCCCTGTTTAAAATACACTGCCTCGCCTAAAAAAAAAGTCGCCACCTGGATTTAACTAAGCAAATAGGTCCGAGCCTCCTATTGGATAATTACTGCAGGTTCAGCAACAGTCTGTGCTCAGAGAATGAGGTCAGCTGACCACCTGAATATACTGAACGACCAGGTTATTCCATCGATGGATTTGTTCTTCCCTGATGACACGGGAATATTCCAAGACGACAATACCAGGATTAATCGGGCTCAAATAGTGACAGAGTGGTTCAGGAGCACGAGACGTCATTTTCACACACGGATTGGCCACCACAGAGTCCAGACCTTAACCCCGTTGAGAATCTTTGGGATGTGCTGGAGAAGGTTTTGCGCAGTGGTCAGACTCTACCATCATCAACGCAAGATCTTGGTGAAAAATTAATGTAACACTGGATGGAAATAAATCTTGTGACACTGCAGAAGCATCGAAACAACGCCACAGCGAATGCCGTAATCAAAGCTAAAGGCGTCCAACGAAATATTAGAGTGTGTGACTTTTTTTTTTGGTAGCGGCTTTTTTTTTGGCCAGGCAGCGTACAATATAAACAAAACAAACATTATACAAGTCCATATAAAACGTTAAAAACAGGAGGAGTGTGTGGATACAAGTTCGTTACCAGATTATTAAACTGCGATTGTGTCACTAACGTATCCAGTTTTGCTTTTCCTTGAAGTGTGTTCCATTTTTGTGAAGCAAAACAACTAGAGCCACACCAAAACTGAGACTGGAAAGAAGGTTCGTCCTCAGCCTTACGCAGTCATGTGATCTGGTATTAAAAGTCCCCGTATCAATGATTAAAAAGCAGGTGAGGGATTCTGGGAGTTTTTGAAGTCGTCCCTTATAGGTACGTTTCATAAAGTGCTGTTCTCTGCTAACAGACAGTGATGGACAACCCACTTTTCCACAGAGAACACAGTGATGAGTTTTAAATCCATCACCCGTGACGAAACGAAGGGCCAAACGTAACGGGTGACATTTTGAGGACTTTTTGCCATTCCAAAAGTCAGTCCAGTCCATTTATCCATCCATTTTCTTGCGTTTGTCCAGGGCCGGGTCACGGGAATAACAGTCTTAGCAGGGACTCCCAGACTTCGATCACCCCAGACCCTTCCTTCAGCTCCTCCGGTGGGACCCCATGGCGTTCCCAGGCCAGCCGAGCGACACAGCCCCTCCTGGGTACTCCCCGGGGGCCTCCTCCACCCCAAAAGACATACCGGTAATAACAATTCTGGATTTAATCGTAAATTGCCAATTGCCATGGCTACGGTCCTCATTATTTTTCATTATTCTGAAACCCATCGGTACAAGACACATGCCATGAGTGGGTGGTGATATTTACAAAAATGAGTCTATTACCAAGATGATCCAAAAATGTGTATAGATATATTTTTGCAATCCGTCAGAACTGTGTTAAACATTAACGCAGATATCGTCTGAGGTAAAAGTCTCACACATAACCTAAAAAGTGGCTAAATATTCCCCTTATACCAGTGTTTTGAAGTTTTGTTTTTTTTTGTTTTTTTAATCAAATCTTACAGTTTAATACCTTTATATCTGCACATCTTCAAGGAAATCATTGGGCTCTTGCTTTGTAGAAACTAAAAACTCCCTCCTCTACACAAGCCATAAGGTTATTTTGTCTACATTTAGTTACAAAACTGAAAAACAAAAGTATGAACAGCTTCCAGATGTACAAACATATGTATAAATAGATCCAGGTATTTTTCCTTCACCAACTTTAAAGCATTTAAATAAACAAATGCTAAATGTCTGACAGTTGCTAGGCTACAACAGCTTTCATCAGCCTCCCCTCGTCGTGTTTTGGACTAAGAGAAAACTTCCAATCTGTACAGATAGTTTGTTCATGTCCTCGGATACAACGTGTGAAAGTGAAGAAGATCAACAAACATAATTTAAAAGGTCTTATATTATGCAAAATTGAGCTTTAAGCCATGTTATAATGTCGTTACCTCCTCAAAAACATGCCTGGAGTTGTGTTTCGTTTCATTCACACATGTTTGAGTAACACTTTATTGTTAGTCTGTCTACATCTCCAAAGCTCAAAATGCTCTGTTCCACCTTGTGATGTCATGAAGTGGTAGTTTTCAAGTTTACAGCTCCTTTTACCTTTTGCTCAGTAGAGATTGACAATTCCAGGGTTGAAATGATCCAAATGATTCTAGTGAAGGTGTGTGCAGTTTAAAAACACAGTGGAGCACTTCCTGTATTACCGCATGACATCACAAGGTGAGACCGAGTGTTTTCCGTTTGAAAGAAGAACTCAGCCCAAAAATGCAGGGTTTGTGTGTTAAACATGTGTGAATGAAATGATGTTTGTAAATGCAGGGTTGTGTGTTAAACATGTGTGAATGAAATGATGTTTGTGATGAGGAAACAACATTATAATAACATAGACCAGAAAATAACAAAATATGGGCCATTTAAATATAAAATAAGGTATTGTGCATTACAAAGTTCACTTCATGTTTTTTTTTTGTTTTTTTTTTAGGAAAGTTCCTTGCAAATTTTGGAAGTTGCAGGTTGTGGTTTGCTCCCGAGAGGCACAAATAGAGGGTTATTAGAACTTTCTGGCTGTTCCATTTCGTGTTATGAGACCCAGAAATGATAGAGCCAATCATGCAACAACAGCTTTGAAACGTTAACAGCAAATATTTCTTATACAGCAGCAGCAGCAGCAGCAGCAGCAGCAGCAGCAGCAGCAGACAATGTTCACCAGATCAGTTCTCCCTTTGGCACATTTCCGTAGGACTGGTATCTCCTGCTTTTTTTTTCCCGAAGGCTCGCTCCAACAATGCAATCCAACAATAACTCTGCTCTCCATGTGAAGAGTTCATTTGCAAAAACAGATAAGTGCCTTTTGAAAAAGTCAAAGGAGGCTTGTAGTTTACTCTAGTCATATTTCCAAAAGCCAAATGTATTTTACTGCTATAAAAATATAACTCGATCCCTTCTTGATAAAATCTACTATACATTATTGTCACTGATGTGATCTCTAGAGGCTGGGAACAAAAAGACGTCTCCGTTTTGAAAAATTGTCAAAAATTGTTTATCTGGTTTTGCTATTCAACTCTCCATCTGCTTTTTTGTTTTCTTTGAGAGGAGTGGTAGTTTAATTCAACACTTCATGGCTATTTTGAGCATCAGAAGTCAGATGCTACGAGTCGCCATGACAATAAGCTACGTGTTATTTATGAATGGTTTTAATTATATTTGTAAAGCACGATGTCAAGTTATGAAATGGATGCTTTTTAAATGAAGATAGATTATTTATTGTCCCCATTACTGAAACTCTTTATGTGGAGACAACCAGAAAATACACGTACGTATTTTAAAATGAATTCACCAGCTGAATTTAGAACGTTCTGAGCTTTAAAATGCAGAGGACATGTTTCTCTATGGGGACAATAAAGGTGAACCTAACCTAAGTAGGTAAAATAGGCTCTGTGCACAACGGCGCACGCCAACCTCACTGTTAGCGTCACCACTTCCTTCCAATTTTATCTATATTTTGGCGAGTCAAGCTAAAATGAATAAATATTTAAAGATGAGGCAGTGGACAGGGAGCTGCGTGTTAAACATGTTAAACGCTACACACATAAAATGAACACTTCACCAGAGACACTTCTGTGTTTAGAAAGAGACATGTTTGTGTCTCAATGCTAACGCTAACGCTAATTTTGAGGCAACATCATAATAATAATACATTTTAATAGGCTGTTTATTTTATGTTTTCTGATTTTAAGAAAAGTGACTGTTAGCTTTGAGACACAGTGAGCTAGCTTGCGTGCTGGCGACCTCGCTTGCGTGCTGGCGACCTCGCTTGCGTGCTGGCGACTTCGCTTGCGTGCTGGCGACTTAGCTTGCGTGCTGGCGACTTAGCTTGCGTGCTGGCGACTTAGCTTGCGTGCTGGCGACTTCGCTTGCGTGCTGAGCTAGCTTGCGTGTTGACCTCGCTTGCGGGCTGAGCTAGCTTGCGTGTTGAGCTAGCTTGCGTGCTGAGCTAGCTTGCGTGCTGAGCTAGCTTGCGTGTTGCTGTGTACAGAGGGTATTGGGTTTGTTTCCCCAGTACATGGCTGATTGAGGTATCGGATCTGGAACCGATTCACATTACGACCCATTGAACCGTCGAGTATCGGACTTGATGCTGATCCCAGTTCATGTCTACGGGAAAAGGCCCCATGTTGCTGCGGTACTGACCTGGCCGCCCACGCGTTGGTGTTGGTATTGAAGGAGGCGATGGTGCCCTGGAACAGAGGCGTGGTTTCGAACACAGACACCTTCATGTTGGCGCAGGCGTTCCACCGGTGACGCCCGTCCTCCCCGACGCCATTGTAACCGAGCCCAGTCAGCACACACGCTCCCTCCTAACAAAAATATGTAAAAGCGAATGGTTACTACACCTTAAAACCAGATAAACAGGAAAAGCTGCTGTCAGGTTAATCTGGCGTCTCAAAAGAAATGGACTGGAAAAAGCGCTATTCAGCTACATGAGAAAAAATTACTTTAATTTTGAATTTTTAATCTTGATTTCGGTAGTTTAGTTTATACGATGGACCTGGATTTTTTTCTTGATTCAATTTATATCTGATTTGTTTAATGTATCCTCGCAAGCTAAATTATTTTAAACCAGGCAGAAATGACATGAAACAAGTAAAAAGTTTGATTTTTCTTTAACAAAATTAACAAACGTGACCAATTTGAGTCCTTAAATATAAAGTAGTTACTATGAAGAACACGTTCAAATGATTGATCATCAAAAGATTTTTACAATTATAAACAGTAGTTTGAAACTGATTTGTTCACAATGAATTGCTTGTTTTAACATGGTGTAATAACTGTTTGTTTATATTTTGTGGTTTAGGTCTCAAGCCAAAATGACACTCAGAAAGTAAATGAGCTCCTCGATTATGGTTTGGCAGAGCTCATAATCAAAACCAGTTTGTGATGCACCCAGAAGTCCCCTTCATGTGGCATCTCAGATTCAATTGTGTTGTAGTTTTTAAACCAGCAGTTTAAAGTTCATGTTACAGCTGTTATATTTAAATAATCTATGTTTAAAAAAAATAAAAAGTGAAGTAATTCAAATGCTGTCAGTTTAACTCCTATGTTCACACTTTCCCCTCGGTTCAAGTTTAGTTCTGGTTTGATCCTGGTTTAGCCCTGCTGTAGATTTGGTTTGGTCATGTTCTAGTCCTGGTTTAGTGCCAGGTTTAGTCCCACTTTAGTCCATATTTTGGTTATATTTTAGTTCAGGGACTACTCACCGCTATAACCCAACAGCTGACGTATTTATACAAGCTCGGTCCTAGTTTACTTCTGGTTTGATCCTGGTTTAGTCCTGGTATGAATTTGGTTTGGTCATGTTCTAGTCCTGGTTTAGTTCTGTGTTTGGTCATGTTCTAGTCCTGGTTTAGTTCTGGGTTTAGTCCCAGTTTAGTCCATATTTTGTTTATATTTTAGTTCAGGCATTATTTGCTGCAATAACCCAACAGCTGACATATTTATACAAGTAGAATTTTGAATTTTTATTTTTATTTATTTTTTATTTTTTATTTAGGCGGTGTTCACACTTGTCCCGGCTTTGTTCTAGTTTTGTTCTGGCTTGATCCTGGTTTAGTCCTGATGTGAACTTGGTTTGGTCATGTTCTAGTCCTGGTTTAGTTCCGTGTTTGGTCATGTTCTAGTCATGGTTTAGTTCTGGGTTTAGTCCCAGTTTAGTCCATATTTTGGTTATATTTTAGTTTAGGTATTACACATCGCAATAACCCAACATCTGATGCAATTAAATAAGCTTGGTCCTAGTCTACTGTTGGTTTGATCCTGGTTTAGTCCTGATGTGAACTTGGGTTGGGTTGTTCTAGTCCTGGTTTTGACTAGTTCTGGGTTTAGTTCCAGTTTAGTCCCAGTTTTGTTTATATATACTACTCACTGAGATAACCCAACAACTGACATATTTATACAAGTTGAATTTTTCAAGTAATTTTTACTAATTTAGGCTGCGTTCACACTCGTCCTGGCTTGATCCTAGTTTAATTCAAGTCTACATCACGACTAAAACATGATCAGACCAGGTTTGGTGCTGTTCTAGTCCTGGTTTAGCTCCGAGTTAGTCCATATTTTGGTTATATTTTAGTTCAGAGACCCAACAGCTGAAGTATTTATACAAGCTGAATTTTTCAAGTGCTTTTTACTCATTAAAGCTGCGTTCACACATGTCCTGGCTTGATCCTAGTTTAGTTCTGGTTTTATCCTGGTTTAATCTTGATGTGAACTTGGTTTGGTCATGTTCTAGTCCTGGTTTAGTTCCAGGTTTAGTCCCAGTTTAGCCCATATTTTAGTTCAGGCATTATTCGCCGCAATAACCCAACATCTGACGTATTTATACAAGTAGAATTTTGAAGGTTTTTTTTGTTTTTTTTTTTCAAATTTAGGCTGCGTTCACACTTACTCCTGATGTGAACTTGTTTTGGTGCCGTTCTAGTCCTGGTTTAGCTCCGGGTTAGTCCATATTTTGGTTGTACTTTAGTTCAGCGACTACTCACCGCTATAACCCAACAGCTGACGTATTTATACAAGTTGAATTTCGCCCAGAGTAAGATGAAGACGCAGCGGTACCAGAACGGCTGCGCCTGCGGAGAAGACAAGCCACTGATGAAGATTTAAGATCCATTTTTCACTTCGGTAATCTGCAGTTTCACGCTTACCTCATATTCGTCTGTCAGGTAGTAGCTGTCTGGGTAATAGGGACTGAATACTGTGTAAATTGCCAGACAGAGGAAGCCCAGAGCAAACCTTTTTAAAGCTGGTATAGCACTGGAAGAAGAGAAAAAAATGAAAAACATTACAGACTTGGAGAGAGTTATCCGTGCGTTTGTCTCCAGTAGGTTAGACTTCTGTAACGTCCTGCTCATTGGACTCTCCAAACAAGCCTTAAGACAGCTCCTGACTAGAACCAGGAAGTACTTGACACATGCGTCCTGTGCTCAGGTCTAGAACCAGGAAGTACTTCACACAGATCTCTGCACTGGCTCCTGTGGCTCAGAGAATAGACTTTAAAGCAGCTCTTTGGCCCAGCACCAAAGAACATCTCCCACAAGTTAGTGCCATATGAACCATCTCACACTCTGTGCACCAGCAGGAGGCCGGTCCCTGAGGTCCTCAGAGTTAAGACTAAACATGGTGAATCAGCCTTTCAGTTTTCTGCAGTTAAAACCTGGAACATTCTTCCTGAAGATGTGAGACAGGCCTCTACTTTGACAATGTTTCAAATCCAGGCTCCAAACGGTTCTGTTTAGCTGCAGTGACTGAAAGGGTTTTATTCTGCCTCTTTTCTTTTAATGTTCATTTTATGATGATTATTTGTGATTATGTTTTGATTGGTTGTATTGTGATTTTAATGTCTTTTTTATTCTGTAAAGCACTTTGAATTACTTTGTGTACAAATTGTGCTATACAGATAAACTTGCCTTGCCATTTTCTGGGTGCGTTTTGAAGATAAAATTCAATGAAAAATCAATGCTCCAAATAGGGTGGATGGTATCATATTTTAGAATGAAAGTCTAGGTTTCATATTGGCTTTAAGATGTAAACTAGATGTGCTACTATGTGCTGCTTTTGAGAGTCCACACTTCACTCTCATTGGTTAAATCCACCTGTCACTCATTCAGTTCATGGTAGAGGTTAGTCTGTGTATGTGCTTAATCTTTTATAATTATAATACAAATGAAATTGTAATTTAATGGTTGTATTCCACCGAGAACTGTGAATTATCCCTCGAAGTCACTTATCGGTTCATATTTCATTTGATTCTCAAATATTAACGCTCCTTGAGGTATTTGTAGATTATGAACTTAATACACAAACTGCTAATCAAATTCGAAATGTTCAGGCGTCTCATGTGTTTTACCTGTTAGTGTTGTCACGATACTAAAATTTCAAACTTGAATAGACTCGATACTCAATACAGATTCCGATACCACAATAACAAAAAAACAAAACAAAAAACACTCT
>KN469756.1:19388-35272 GCA_000787095.1 Periophthalmodon schlosseri
ATAGAATGTGATTTTCCACATTAAATGGTAGTACTTTCTTTTCTATTCCCATGTGTCTTATATCTGTGTAATCCCTCAGTCGTCCACTAGGTTCCGTAGTGGTCCACGGGCGTAAACTAGTCTATGTGTCTTATACTTGTTCTGATACAGCTCAACATCATTCTAAAGATATTCAGGAAAATTCACTTCTGTCCTGTGAATGTGACTTTGTTTGTACTGACACTTGCTCAAATGAGAATCTAGTTTCGTTACTAGTTTTAGTGTCGATTAGTATCTGATTTTCGATTCTTTTCATAACCCGACCTGTTAGGGGGTTTCCCGGGGCAGTCTGTGAGCTCCCCGGCCACCAGTCTTTGGTAGCTGCGTAGTGTAAACTGGGGCCCGACCAGGAAGCCGCCGTAAAAGTAGGAAAAGCCAAACATCTCCAGCAGAGACGGCACCGACGACAAGGCCGAGTTCTTCTGCTCAGCGCTCAACTGGAAGAGACGGATAAAAACGCATTATATTAGACTGTGTTACGACCCGGCTCATCTAGGGTCAGGGAAGTAACAAAAACCAAGATGGAAAAATGGTAAAGTAAAGCAGTAATTTAATGAACAGGGATGTAAAGGGTAAACTAAACAAAAGGGGTCTAAATATTTAAACAGAAGGTACCTTGCAAGGTTTTAAACAAAAGAGTAACGAAGGTACAGTTTAACTAAGACACAAATTTTACAATAACATAACAAAATCTTGACAAACAAACACAGAGTCAGTGCTGACAGTCGAGTGTCTCAAAATGAAATCACTTTCACATTAGTGACGTAACAAAAGAGACACATACGAACAGGTAGGGGAGGTGGCTGCAGGTGAGCCACAGGATTGGCCAGGCTGGGAAACAGTCCTCCAATCATCAGCAAGGACTCACACAGCCAGGATTTCATGGGGGAAGGGGACAGATTCAGTCACACACACTAAACAGAACAGGCAAATACTAACAATACGTAACAGACTATAATAATACTACTGTGAGAGGAACCACTGCCTCTGTTTATTGCCTTTATTTTAGTATAGACACTCACCCATTCACTCACACATTCACAGACACCGGGGGCGAGGTGGGTTAAGTGTCTCGCCCAGGGACACAACAACAGTACTCATTTGTGGGAGCTGGAATCGCGTGGGTCAGTGGATGTGACCGCTCCACCAGTGATGTTTACGTCGAGAGCGGGACTCGAACTGTCAACCTTCAGATCAGCGGACAAACGCTCTACCAGCTGCGCTACTGACGCCGCTGAAATCTTTATTAATTGAAGTTGCTCTGTGTAACTTTTTTGGCGGAGGGTCAGCCCACTGCTTGTTATCGCTTTACCTGTAATGCTCCAAAGTACGGCATTAAAGCGATGTATCCTGCATTTATACAATTACAGGTGTTTATACGGCTTAAAATACCTTCACAAACATGTATCTTTACTATGAGTTGGTCTGGCGGCTTTACCCGCTTGTTTCAGAGATAAACAAGTCAATGCCAATACTGTGGAACTTTCCAGGCAAAGCATTACATCTCCATGGAGACAAGCAAGTGGACCCAGAGAAGTTACACAGTGCATTTTTAATCTTTAATTCACACCTACATAGTGTGATCAGCATCAAAAAAACCAAAAAAAAAACCTAAAAATCTTTCAAATTTACAGAAATAAACTCACATTTTCCTGTCCGCCATCATAATAGTCCCACGCGAGACCTGGAATCAGACACAAGACAAAGGTTAAAACTGAACAAACTTGCGATAACTTCCATATTTTATTTTACAAGTTGGCGTTTTGGTTTCATTTACAGGAGTCAAATGCGTCAAATGTAAAAATAAACTTATCACGATACTGATAATAATTCTAGGTTCTAGGTCATGTTAAGATAATAACTTTTCGTCTCTTAACTGTGTGAACTCACCCACGAGTTTGAGCGTGAGCACACACTGAGGCATGGTCCACTTTATGTCGTATTCTTCTGTGGCGGTGTAGTAGTATCCGGCCAACAGGTAAATCTGCGGAGATATTGCAAACACATAACAGAACGAGGAAACGTCCGGAGCGCGAAGCAACAGAAACGGTTTTAAACTACTTTTTACGCGCAGTCAAAGTTTAACCACTAACGGAAGAAAAGTTACTGGTTGTTAGTGGTGTTTTGCCAAAGGTGAAGGCGAAGTGGAAGCACCCAAGCAAATCAAAACAAACATGGCGGCACCAACAGACCTACTTTAGCCTGTTTTAGCAGGAAATACAGGCGATTTTATCTGAAGAATGTGCAGAAGGGAAGAGCTTTGTGGATTTGTGGACAGGGAAGACGTAAACCTGTCATAATAATCACTATATTAACTTAGCGTTCAGTAAATGTTGGATGGAACAATACGTTTTGGGGGTCAGTATTTATCGTGGGGACTTTTTCTTCGTGCTAGTGTGGAACTTTTTGATATTTTTTCTATAGTAAGATTAAATTTGAGCTGAAGTTGGAAAAAATTACTTTTATGACTTATTATAGATACAAACTAACTACTAAAGTGTCTCATTCTTCTGTTTATGATTTGCAGTTCATGTCTTTCAAGCATATTACAGATATAGAATAGTTTTTTTGGGATACTTCTACTTTATAAATTAGTTTCAATATTATCGTTTATCGTCTATATTTACTTATAAATTAATAAAATTTGTTATCGTGACAGGCCTAGAAAGATGTCTGTGCTTTTCTCACTTGATTTTTCGTCTTGTTCCGCTGTTGTGACTCTTCAACCAATCAGATTCAAATATTCATCATGACCATAGTCTGAATAAAGAAGTCGACTAAGCGAGTGTGACGTCACCCACAGCGTTCGGCTCCAGTCAAATGAAGCTCATCGAGGCTGGAGCAGTTACAGGGGCCAATTTGGAGCAGAGTTCCACATTTGGAATTCCGACCGCGAGCATCATAGCAACCAAAGAGCCAATCAGGAGCCCACACCGCTGGTTTAGCCATAGACTGTATAAAGTCTATGGGTTTAGCACGGAGCGGGCGCTTAGCTACGCTGTCAATCAAACCTGTTGCTAACGCTAGCGGGAGCGACCTCAGGAAAAGAAGACGCCCGATTTGTCTGTTATGAATGTTCATATCTTGAATCACAGACAAAATAAAGAAATAAACACACAGGATCACAGAGCGGGTCAATACGAACATTTTAAGACCAAAATGACGAGTCTGACAGCAGCAGTTACACAGAGAGGGGCCACGGTTTTTCAATGTAAAGTGAATTGGCGCCAGTTGGAGTCGATGGAGCCGGAAGTGCACCGATGATCGCTTCCCATTTGGAACGCGGCGGCTAACAGGTTATTTATATATACAGTCTATGGCCGTGACAACCTCAGCTTAGAGTGCTACATGGATCAATCTGAGCCAGGTTAAAAATTCTTAGGAGATCTTAATATGTATTTTCTATTGTGGCCTTCTGTAACAAACTCACTCTAATAATGTCACTAAGCACCATAGACTGTATATATAAATGGACATGGCTAACCTGCTAGCCACCGCGTTCCAAATAGGAAGTGAGCATGAGCGCACTTCCGGCTCCATCGATTCTGGCTCCAATTCACTTTGGAAAACTGTCGCCCCTCTCTCTGTAACTGCTGCTGTCAGACTCGTCATTTTGGTCTTAAAATGTTCGTATTAACTCCGCTCTCCATGATCCTGGTGTTTTTATTTCGCTATTGTGTCTGTAAATCAAGATATGAACATTAATAACAGACAAATCAGTTGCCTTCTTTCCCCGAGGTTACTCCCGCTAGCGTTAGCAACGGCGGCCGCCCCCTGTTAAACGAGCGGTGCGGGCGGAAGGGGCGTTACCTTCAACAGCCTCGCTCCAGATTGGCTCGTTGGTTGCTATGATACTTGTGGTCGGAATTCCAAATATGGAACTCGGCTCCAAAATCGCCCCTGAGCTTCGTTTGACTGGAGCCGAACGCTGTGGGTGACGTCACACTCACTTAGTCCACTCTGTGTTTAGAAAAAACTGTATAAAGAAGTGAACTGTGAACACAGGTTTTCAACCAAAACACGTAAAAAACAAAAACAAAAGTGAAGTTACCATTTGAAAGAAAAAGCTGCTGAGGACAGTGGTTACCGTCCTTCCCATGAGCCTCAGCATCAGGAACTGTACAAGGATACATACTGCGGAGTGACTGAGCTGTGTACCTGAGGGAGAGAGGGAGGGAGAGAGAGAGGGGTGATGAGAGCAGTCAAGTGTGACCAGTACAACTACAGCGCAAAAAGGTATTTTCCTTCCTCCAGTTCAGTGTTCAGTTCAATAAGGCCACGGCTGCACGATTTCAGATTGTTTTTTTTCTGACAAGCACTGAACTTTAAACTAATCCAAAAATCCCATGCATTTGAGAGCGTGTTTGTCAAGGTCTAAACTACAGGGCTGGAAGGGTTTTACACAATGAAAGAGCCGTGTGCGGAAGAAACGATGCTTGACTTGAATAAATGCAGTTTTTATGATTTGCTAATTCTGATTACTCAAATCGCTATTTCGATTCAACTGCCATTAATCTTCGTTTTAGTCATAAACAAAGTAGGGCTGGGCAGATATGAATTCATTTTCGAGTCAACACCGATGTCAGATATTTCGCCTGCTGCTGTGCCTGATGCTTATAGCTTTAAAAATCCACAGCAAATCCCACAATTTTACCTTGAAGTTGAAGTTAAGATCACAAATGAACTTTTCACTTAATCAGGCCCGTCACTATAATCACTACTGACCTTATTCAGCCCCGCCCACTTTTAAACGTTCCAAACTGCGCTTTCTTTGTGGCGGCTCTTCCGTTTAAGAGGGAATCCCATTCTTTTCAATGGCGAATTCGGGAAAAGTTTCGCCTCAAAAATATGACAGAAAGTATAAAATGTTCTATGTTCAACACCTCACCGATTCTCTGGGAGGCTTTAAAACGGCTCTATAGTCCGAACAGAACTTATTTGCTGTCAAAATCGCCAGCCTCACGCTACGGATGGGACAACAAACAATAATATCGTTTATCGTGATAAAAAGGGTCGACAATAATCGTTCGTGGGAGATTTTATATAATCGTGATAATCGCCAACAAAGATAATCGCCGTGGTCGACGGGGGGAGAATGGGGTCTGTTGTCCCGGGGTTTAGGGGCCCAGAATTGGACTCTCTTCTTATTAATTTGTATTAGAGGGGGGCCCATGTGATACTTCTTGCCCCGGGCCCCCAAATTTCAGTTGACGGCTCTGCTCTTCCAGAATATTTTCCGTTAGATCGTAGTTGTTTTCACTGATGACAAAGCACAATACTGTAACAGTTCTTTAAAGGTGGAACTTATTCATAAGATTAAAATTATAATTATTCATATCTATAACATTTTAAACCGTCAGCAACTTTAATAATTATCGTGATATAATTGTTAATCAAATTATTTTAGCCATGATAATCGGGACACAAAATTTCAATATCGTCCCATGCCTAACCTATACAAAATAAAACAACCAAAATGACGATGGCGGCGCCCACGGCAACTTCCGGAATAAGGTGGATATCTACTTTTTATCGATTTTTTAATTTTTTTTTAATTTTAGTTGTAATACGGTAAGATTTGAGCTGTAGAGAGTTGAATAAGTCCCTTCTATGGTCAACAATTGGTTCATTCTGCTATTAATTTGTTGCAGCCCATGTCTTTTAATGATACGATCTATTTAAAAATGGTTTATCTTGCTTTATTTTAATTGTATCAGTGGTATAAAGTAGTTTCAATATTATCGTTGATCGCAGTGTTTCTCTGAAGCGATACATCTTGCTTCAAAGTTTGTTTTCTAATAACAAAATGTATTTATGTGCATTTGTATTTTTACAGCCATAATTTCTCTTTTACTCACGAGTGTGTTCAAAAAGACAAAAGTTATGCTCTGAGGTCAGTCTGGGAACATGGGCACATGGAAAATACCGATCTATATATCTATTTATTTTAGTTCTGAGCTTGTATGTATATTTTTCATGATTTCGCAGTTTGAAATACCAAGTCTGACCAAGTCTAACACAAAATAACTTCACCTTCATTTTCGTTTTCGTTATTTCATTTAAAGAGTTCAAGTTAAAGCTAATAAAATGTACAAAAGCTAATCAAAAATCCAATATAAAATCGATCAGTACGAGGAACAAAGTAGTAACGTGTTTATTTTTGTGCATCATTTCAAAGCGGCATCGAACATCGGTTTTGAATATTAAAAAAAAATCACATCGTTAATGGCCGATACCGCAGAAATATCGCCCTTCCTTACAATAAAAATGAGATATACACGGCTGGAAGGACTTTTTAGTTTGACAAAAATAACACCCATTTCATCATCTGTAAATGTCAAAGACTCAATTTTTATCATCAGCCTGAAATCCCTGAACAAAAGGTGATTTTGAAGTAGCGTAGGATTACACAGTTTCAGCTGCACTTTTAAAGCCCCAGATCACACGCGCTTTTTCAGAGAGTTTCGTTTTTAGTTCAGGACAAAAGCTGCTGGTCATTTTTACACCGCAATTTTGACCCAATCCAGGAAGACATTTTGGGAACTTGAAAACGACTTGCTCGTCTCACTTGTTTTCACTTCGTCTGTGGTTGTCTCTTTGCCTTGTGATTTCCGAACTTGTTTGCGGTTTTAAATTTTGTTCATTTTAAAAACACAATATTGATCTAAAATGACTTCATACAAACGGGACCGAGGATTTGTGGTACGTCGCTGTAAAAATCATAATAAAGAAGAAAATAGTGCCATATAGTAACACAGCTGAACCCTGCAAGTCTCACCACCGTTAAAGCCATAGATCGAAACAAAGGCACTGACCAGGATCAGTGTCGGGAAGTAACTGAACAAATATATCGAAAATACATATTCTGAATACTTATTTGGAGTAACTGTTTTCTGGTGCAGTTACTCGTTCATTTGGTGCTATTCAGAAAACAGTAGCAAGTAGCAACAGTAGTATTGGTAGTGGTGGTATTATAATAGCCGTGGTATTAATAATAGAAATAGAAAGTTAAAGTACTAGTATTAGTATTAGTATTAGTAGTAATAATAATATTAGTAGTAGTACCGTATTTTCCTGCCTATAAGTCGCACTTTTTTTCATAGTTTGATAGTTTTTTCCATAGTTTTCGATTTATATGTGAAATATATGTTTTTTTCTTTATTATTAAGCATTTTTTTGGCTGGTGTGAATTATACTCCGGAAAATATGGTAGTAGTGGTAGTAGCAGTAGCAGTATTCTGGTACAGTTACTCTTTCATTTGGTGGTATTCAGAAAACAGTAGCAAGTAGCAACAGTAGTATTTGTAGTGGTTGTATTATAATATCTGTACTATTAATAACAGAAATAGAAAGTTATAGTACTAGTAGTATTAGTAGTATTAGTAGTAGTATTAGTAGTAGTAGTATTTGTAGTAGTAACGGTTTTCTGGTGCAGTTACTCTTTCATTTGGTGGTATTCAGAATACAGCAGCAAGTAGTAACAGTAATATTTGTAGTGGTAGTATTAATAATAGAAATAGAAAGCTATAGTACTAGTAGTATTAGTAGTTTTAGCAGCATAGCAGTAGTAGTAGTAGTAGTAGTAGTAGTAGTAGTAGTAGTAGTAGTAGTAGTGTGGTGGTGGTGGTAACTGTATTCTGGTGCAGTTACTCTTTTATTTGGTGGTATTCAGAAAACAGTAGCAAGTAGCACCAGTAGTATTGGTAGTGGTGGTATTATAATAGCCGTAGTATTAATAATAGAAGTAGAAAGTTCTAGTACAAGTAGGAGTAGTAGTAGTAACTGTATTCTGGTGTGGTTACTCTTTCATTTGGTGGTATTCAGAAAACAGCTACTTTTCTAAATTAAAGGTAATACATGGCAGTACTTCATAGTGCAGTTTTGACCTTGAACTGCACAGAATTAGTGAGAAAAAAAGAAAACACAGCTTTTACTGTGTGTGTGGGTGTGTGTGTGAGACTTTTTTATCTAATTGGACATAAATGAATGTAAAACAACAAAAATCAAGCCGTTTGTAATTATATCCCTCAAGTTGTTTGACTATAATATAATGCAACTCGGTGTAAAAGTATTCCAAGTATTCAGAACGCAGTACTCTGATTGGCTCATGTAACAGAATACGCTACAAAATATAGTATTCTCCCCATCACTGACTATGATCTGTGTATTTAGTTCAGAGAGAGGACGTACATAGACTTGGTCAGACTTGGTATTTCAAACGGTCAAATCATAACACTCACAAAATGTAACCTTCTAACCTTACCTGTAATGTAACCTTCATGTAAAAACAGGAACTTAATATTTGGTTATTTCAAAGTAAAAGAAGAAGTATTAAGGGTTTGTTTGTTTGTTTGTTTTTTAGGGGGGGGGGATATTTATTATTATTACATAGATATTTATTTCACATTTGGTTCATTATAAACTGAAATATTAAATAAAAACTGAAAATAGAAACATGTCACATCATCATTTTCAAAAATAAAACTGCGTAAATGACACGTTTGAACCCTACAGAGTCTGAAAGTTTTGGAACAATCGCGAGTAAGTGCAGGATTGTGGGTGGAGATAGGTGGCAGGTGAAAACGGGAATTTTCCGAGCACTCGAGCCTCAGTTACAGGAGAACACAGGATTACTCAAACACGCATGAATATATCCAAATACTACTTTGACTAAACTAATGAGAAGGGGCGACAACCAGAGATAAACGATATATTGGTTCGTCTACACTTCATCTGCCTTAAAGGGCCCATATCACGCTATTGTCTGATCTGTGTTATAACGTCGTCTCCTCGTCACAAACAGACCTGGAGTTGTGTTTTGTTTAACGCTCAAACCCTGCGTATTTAGGCTGAGTTCTTCTCTCAAACGGAAAACACCCTGTTCCACCTTGTGATGTCATGTGGTAATACAGGAAGTGCTCCACTGTGTCTTTAAACTTCATACTTTCAGACCTGGAATTGCCAATCTCTGCTGAACTAAAGGTAAAATGTAGCTGTTAACTTGAAAACTACCACTTCATGACATCACAAGGTGGAACAGAGCATTTTGAGCTTTGGAAATGTAGACAGACTAATAATAAAGTGTTACTCAAACATGTGCAAATGAAACAAAACACAACACCAGGTCTGTTTTTGATGAGGTAACAGCATTAGAACATAGATTAACGCTCACAAGTTGAGGTAACGCATTAGAACATAGATTAACGCTCACAAGAGTCAGTTTTGCGTAATACAGGACCTTTACATCTCCTGCATAGTCTGATATTTGGACCAATTTCTACATAAAGTTTTATTTTTACAATTTATTTCTACAAAACTAGCACTGGAAAAAATGAGATTACATTGCCACATTACGGGTTAGTAGTAAAACAGGGTGGAGGATGCCTAAAAGGAATTTATATTCAGATTATTTTTCCTTATTACACTTTAAATATGCAGAGCAGTAAAAGTACAGACAATATTTAGTAGTAGTAGTAGTAGTAGTAGTAGTAGTAGTAGTAGTAGTAGTAATGCCAAACCATAGTAATGTCGTATTAGTAATTTCAAAACATATATTTTTGTAGTAGAAGTAATTTCAAAGTAGTAGTAATTTTAAAGCATATATATTTTGTAGTAGTAGTAGTAATCTCAAAATACACATATATTGTGGTAGTAATCATTTCTGTGTTCCCTCAGGTCTTTGGGTGTGGTAGTAGTAATTTCAAAACATATACATTTTGTAATAGCAGTCATTTTAAAGTAAAAGTAATTCCAAAACAGTAGTAGTCATTTGAAGACATATTTTTGTTGGACAATGATCCAAACTGTCACAGGGTCTTACCAAAGTTGAAAGCAGCGAGGGCGAGTCCAAACAGAGTATGGAACACGTGAAGAAGAGTGGGCGGCTGGTAGAAAAGACACCGGCGATAAAACAACGCACAGGGATAACCTGGAAACACACAGACACATGTTAAACACATGTTAAACACATGTTAAACACATGTTAAACACACGTTAAACACACATTAAACACACATTAAACACACAGACACATGTTAAACACAGGTTAAACACACAGACACATGTGAAACACACGTTAAAGACACATTAAACACACAGACACATGTTAAACACACGTTAAACACACAGACACATGTTAAACACACGTTAAACACACAGACACATGTTAAACACACGTTAAACACACAGACACATGTTAAACACACGTTAAACACACATTAAACACACAGACACATGTTAAACGCACGTTAAACACACAGACACATGTTAAACGCACGTTAAACACAGGTTAAACACACATTAAACACACGTTAAACACACACAGACACACGTTAAACACACGTTAAACGCATATTAAACACACAGACACATGTTAAAACATAAAGACACATGTTAAACACATATTAATCACACGTTAAACACACAGACACATGTTAAACACAGGTTAAACACACATTAAAAGACACAGACACAAGTTAAATACACGTTAAACACACGTTAAATACACGTTAAACACACGTTAAACACATGGATGAGTGAAGGATACAGATATACAGTTATATAGTTATACAAATGGTCTAACTCCATTTGTTGTGCGTGTGCGTGCGTGTGCGTGTGTGTGTGTGTGTGTGTGTGGAAGCCAACTCCAGCTGCAAACCAACTCCACCTGTGTGTATAAATAAAGTTACCTGAACCTGAACCGGCAGAGCTGTTCTTAACCGGTTCCATATCGGTTAAGTCCAGGTTGTGCCTTTACTTGGCTGTAATGAGACGATCTACAGCTGATTCTTCAGAATGTTTCATAGTGTTTGAGCTTTTATTCATATGAAGCTGTTCAGTATTTATTAGAAGGACAAATAATTCCTTAAAACAGTGTTAACCTAAGAGCCATTTTACATCTCTACACTATCGGTTCAATCGGGAAACATCAGATACTTAAACTCAAAGTATCGATATTGGTATCAGAACTGAAAGAGCTGGATCGGTGCTTCCTTAAGCTGCATCATTTTGGAGAAGTATAAAGTAACATGTTTTTGTGAGTTCTGTTTTAACCGCAGAGTCCTAATTAAAATGGAAAATAGTCACATTTTTCACCTTCAAGGCTCAAAGCGTTTTACCTGAAGGAAGCACTCACCCATTCACCCACACGTTCATACACCAGTGTGCGCAGACACGGGGGGCGAGGGGGGTTAAGCTGTTTCCGTTGTTTCTCATAATTTCCACCTTTGTGTTATTAAATGTTTCTGGTGATAAACCTTAACCGACATGTATTTCCAGTCTGTTCAAAATGTGGTAATGGGATTTTTTAATTTTTTTTTTTTTCCAAACAATAAGCAAAGGTTAAGATTTTGTTGAAAACACACAGTATTGTTATTACTATAGTAACTTTATGCCAACTTTAAGCTAACTTTATGCCAACTTTATGCTAACTTTATGCCAACTTTATGCTAACTTTATGCTAACTTTATGCCAAATTAATGCCAACTTTATGCCAACTTTATGCCAACTTTATGCTAACTTTATGCTAACTTTATGCCATATTTATGCCAAATTTATGCCAACTTCAGGCTAACTTTATGCTAACTTTATGCTAACCTTATATTAACATTATATTAACTTATCGTTGAATAAATGAGTAATAAACTATATTGGATAGTAGTAGTAGTAGTAGTAGTAGTAATAATAATAGTAGTAATAATAGTAGTAGTAACAGTAATAGTAGTAGTAGTAGTCATAGTGACCTTGGGGGTAAATGACTCGACTAAAATACACACAGGCTCCAGGCTGTTGAGTTATAAAAGTGGCCCTTAAAGGTGAATTTTTTTGGTAGTAGTAGTAGTAGTAGTAGTAATAGTAATAGCAGTAATAGTAATAAGTTTAACAGTAGTAGTAGTAGTATTAATAGGAGAAATAATAGCATTAATAGTAATATTAGTAGTAGTAGCAGTAGTCGTAGTAGTAGTAGTAGTAGTAGTGACCCTGGGGGTAAAAGAGTGGACTAAAATACACACAGGCTCCAGGCTGTTGAGTTATAAAAGTGGCCCTTAAAGGTGAAGATAAGGGTCCTGACCTGGAGGAGGACAAACACAGGTCACAGTATCAACACAGGCTCGAGGTTCAGACTAAAGTTCTCCCTGGTGTTTAACACGAGGCAGGACGGCTTGGTGTTTTATTGTTCTTTTCCCATGTTTTGTATTATTATCTGTATATTTGTTGGGTTTGTTTTATGTTGACTTTTATGTGAAGCACTTTGGTCAGCTGAAGTTGTTTTTAAATTTGCTTTATAAATAAAACTGAATTGAGCTGAGCCTGTCAACTTTAATATTGTTTTACAACTCTCCAAACACAACAATACTTTTTATTCTATTTATTTGTTAAAGATGGAAGCCTTTTGTTTTCCAGCTGTTTCCTCACATATGAGCCGCGTCTATGGCCATGATGAACTTTATTTTTAAAAGTTTCAAAATTAAAATGGTAAATAGTCACATTTTTCTATTGAGCTTTTTCACCTTCAAGACGCTCAGAGTGGTTTACATCAAGGAACCACTCACCCATTCACTCACACATTCATACGCCAGTGAACACAGACACTGGGGGCGAGGTGGGTTAAGGAAGTGTCTTGCCCACAGACACGACGACAGCATTCATCTGTGGGAGCTGGAATCGCACCGCCAACCTGTGGGTAAGAGGATCTGACGCTCAACCAATGATGTTTATGTTGAGAGCGGGATTCGAACCAGCAACCTTCAGATCAGTGATCACAAACACTTTTACATTAATAAAATGTATAAAACCAAATAAAAAATCCAGATCGATCAATACGAGGAACAAAGCAGTAGTGGTGGAAGGTAATGAAGTAAAAGTAATAAAGTACTGCACTTAACTAAAGTACAAATACAGTAGATACTTTTTACTTTTTCTTCACTACATTTGAGAGCAGTATCTGTACTTTCTACTCACTACATTTTTGAACTGGACTGAAAAGTAAAAAGTACTTTTCATACGATTCGAGGGGTTATTTTTACCATGTTCGTGGAAACATCCTGACTTAAGTTTTCGAGTTCAAGCTTCGGCTTTGAGCAAAACAAAAATAAACACACAAAATTCACAAGAAAAATTAAGACATTGATTCATATTGTTACTGTGACCAAAATATGTCTCATTTTGAATCATTATCACTACATTTAAACTTCAACAAACAAACAACACTTTTACTTTTTACTCTTAAAGTACATTTTTAAACGGGTACTTAAATACTTTTACTTTTTTTTCTGTTTTTATGTGACGCTTTTAGTTTTACTTGAGTAACTTTTTGCTGTTGCATCTGCACTTTTACTTAAGTAACAAGACTTCAGTACTTCATCCACCACTGCAAAGTAATAATTTATTTATTTTTGCCGCACCTACAGGGAAACTACGATATTTCAAATCTGCAGCGGACAGACTTCCTCCCACAAAGACCCGCCAGGCTAACGCTATTGTCCACAAAACACAAACAGTTCACCAGATCTTATGTTTAAACTCGGCCAACTGCGGAAAGTAATTTGCCTCGGATATGTTGTTTTTTTTTCTGGAACGTTCCTCAAAACGCCATTAACTTATAAATCTCCATAGTAACAAGCAGGTGGCTCCCCCCAAACAAGTTCAGTAAATTAAACTAAAAGATACTGTGGAACATTCCAGACAAAGCAGTAACATTTCCATGAGACAATCAAGTGGCGGATCCTCCACTAGAAAAGTTACATAGTGCAGCTTTAAAAATAAATCATAAATCATACGTGTTTTTAATGTGTTACTTGGACTTATTTGCTTTGTTTGTTTTTTTGTGTGTATTGCATTTTAAAACAGGGCACTCACTTCAATCAAACCTGTTGCTAACGCTAACGGGAGCGACCTCGGGGGAAAAGAAGGCGCCTGATTTGTCTCGTTAATGTTCATATCTTGAGTTACGGACACAACAGCGTAAATAAAAACACCAGGATCACGTAGAGCGGGTCAAACATTTTAAGACCAGAATGACGAGTCTGACAGCAGCAGTTACAGAGACAGGGGCCACAGCTTTTCAATAGAAAGTGAATTGGAGCCAGAGTCGATGGAGCAGGAAGCGCGACCATGATCACTTCCTGTTTGGAACGCGGCGGCTAACAGGTTAGCTATGTCCATTTGTATATACAGTCTATAATTCGCCCATATATATATATAAAGATAAAGACAAAAGAAGATCAGACTTGCAATTTGATATTTTCACCAATATCATTCAGACCCAAAACAGGATAATATATCAGCAAAACCCAGACAAATACACTAAAATGCAAGTAAAATTTTAAAGTGTTTAAGTGAGTTGTGCCACATTAAGGTATAACTGACTTGTTTCTTGTTTTATTGTTTTATTGGTCTTTGCCTATGTGTATTTTATGTATATCTGCTTTCGTTTGTTGCTGTTTATGTGAAGCACTTTGGGCAGCTTAAGTTATATTTAAATGTGCTATATAAAGAAAACTGAATTGAATTTTAAATGGTAGATCAATACAGTATGGCTGACAGTATGAATCAGCAGAGTAGTGACTCGTTGGCTCTTATCACGCGTAATCGTATTCAGATAATCATTATCTGTACTATGCAAACTCTACCACAAATGCCAAAAGACCTTTAAACAAATAAGAAGAACAAAGACAGCTGCATTATTAAAATTGAAATGTAAACAAATATTCTCTATGTCAAAGCCTTCAGTGACTATATTTCAACTTTTATGTTTTGAAAAATGTACTTTGTACAACAGAAGTACCGTATTTTCCGGACTATAAGTCGCGCTTTTTTTCATAGTTTGGCCAGGGGTGCGACTTATACTCAGATGCGATTTATATGTGAAATATATGTTTTTTTCTTCATTATTATGTATTTTTTGGCTGGTGCGACTTATACTCCGGTGCGACTTATACTTCGTTTGACTAGTCCACTACTAAAATAATCGTAAGTGGCAGCTAGTGTTGTCACGATACTAAAATTCCAAACTCGATTTCAATACTAATGAATAGACTTGATACCGATTTCCTTCCTTTAGACAACAGAATGTGATTTTTAACATTAAAATGGTAGTACTTTCTGTTCTATGCCCACGTGGCCTTATATCCGTGTAATCCCTCAGTCGTCCAGTAGGTTCCGTAGTGGTCCATGGGCGTAAACTAGTCTATGTGTCTTATAGTTGTTGTGATACAGCTCAAGATCATTCTAAAGCTCGTAATAATCGTTAGCCGCAACTGTAAAATACAAGAATTCGGCTTAGAAGAACTTTGCCTAAGAAGAACTGCACATATGGCTTAACCGGCGTTGCTGTGGTAGTGTGGAAATTACTATATGACCACAGTATTACGCAACATTATGAAGCAAGACTGGAGCAAGGAGCAATTTGCAGCAGAGGCACTGACAGATTACTCAATCAAAGGTGTTCGGGTATAAGCACAGCCTGTACTTTCATCACTGCAAAAGCCCAAAACGGCAAAATGACTGACGGAATAATTTAATTTGAATGTAAAGATAAACGAGTATTTGACTTGTTTTGTTGTTTCCTTTATTTTACACATTTCAAGATAAAGTTACAAGCCCAAAAAAGTACCCGTGATAAATACTGACCCCAAAAATACAGTCCACTCACTCGCTTTGAATTGTATATGCTTTGTGATTTGCATAATGCGAACATGCAAATTGTGATTTTATTAGACTGAAAGAAACAGTAGTAGTAATAGTAATAGCAGTAGTAGTAGTAGTTGTAGTAGTAGTAGTTGTAGTATTAGTAGTAGGAGTCGACAGGAGCGGACAAAGGGGTTTTAGGGGCTCAGAATTGGACC
>JACM01067313.1:0-18848 GCA_000787095.1 Periophthalmodon schlosseri
ACAGGTCAGATCTGTAGACAGGCGACCATGTTGATGCATGTTTTTCCATATTTCTGAGTGATAAAATTTTGTATAATTCAATAAATGCAAGTTTAATTACATATTAATCAATACAACCAAATTTAAAATATATACATGTTTTTATTTTAGTCTATTTTTTTTATTTTTTTTGTTTTTTTAGTCTATTTTTTTTCTATTTTTAGGTTGTTGGGGGTTTTTTTGTTTAGTTAATAAACATTTTCTGTTAACGCTTTGTTTATATTATAGTTCATCTGCAGATACATTTCATTTTAGATGAGATGCTTGTTTCTTTCTGAAAATATGGCAACCCTGCCTACAGTGCTAACGTTGCACTCCCCTGTTTTAACTGCTGCGTAGCCCATTTCGACATTCCATTACTGACGCCATAGCCTTAGGTGAATTTAAATTATAACCCAAACAATGACACAACCGCAAATGTGCTTAACAGTAATGTTCATTTAGCTTTTGTTTTATAGTTTTTGAAAATGTTCTAACCAATCGCTCCCAGGGTTCCGTATTACAATTCTGTTGCTCTGTCTTTTTTAATTACCTCCACTGAGAAGCTTGTTTCTCACTGCTTTCTTCCATAGCAATGCAAATTAACATAACCCATAATCTTTACATCAGTACACTTTTTGGGCAACAGGAACAGACTAATCACCGGAATATTTATAATGTCGCTATTACAAGTCATTTGAAGTCTTTAAAGTCACGCTGCTACAAGCTAACCATGTCTATAAGCGTCACTTTAAGACATTTGGCATTGCTGTTAAGATAGTGCTGAAAAGACATCAATGGACTCTGGCTAAGCAGGAGTTCCTATAGATGTAAAGTGATATTAAAGATTAGATTTGGGGCGAAAATGATAGCCCGTGGTCAAATGAGATGAGGTGCAAGCAGAGGTCAGTGCGCTACTTAGAAATGGCTCCCTCAAGAAATGTTGAACGGCTTCAAGTTGAGATGGAATGTGAGGATGAAAATGTAATCAAAGAAAGTTGTGGGGATTTTAATTGAATCTTCTATTAGGTCGCAATGAGGTGTAGATGTAAAATTTGTGAACTTTCTAAGAACATGAGCGACATTTGAAATAATAAATGTACTGTTATTACCTTGGATTCATTTCGTACAGCTCCGGTTAATGGGTACTTTTGTTGGGTTTACCGGTAAGACATTTCACCCACCTTGCATGAATTCTGTCAGCAAATGGCATATTTTGTATGTAGTGGCTTTAAAGGTGCATTGTGTAACATTTTCAGTGGAGGGATTGCCACCTGCTTGTTGTCCTGGAGATGCTGTTGTTTTGCCTAGAATGTTCTACAGTATGGCATAAAACGTATCTGTCTTGCAGTGCGTTACAGGTGTTTTACATACATTCTTACTGTGAGTGAGGTCGCCTCTTCACAGATCTGACCTGTAAGTTGGCTTAGTGATGTCCCCTGCTTGTTTCCATTGAAGATACAACCATAATGTACAAAATTGTAGGCAAAGCAATTGCATCTCCATGGAAATAAGCAGGTGGCGAACCTACGACCACAAATATTCCTCTTTGTATTACGAAAAAAAATAGACAGACATATGTATATAAAAAAATAAATAAATAACAGCTAAATAATGTTTTATAGGTGGAAAAAAAATGTTTTTGGGGCTCAATATTTATTGTGTGTACATTTTCTTTGCACTAATGGAGAACTTTTTGTAAAATTTTAATAGCATGATAAGATTTGAGCTGTAGGGTTGAATCACTTCTATAACCCATTATATAATATACTAACAAAGCACAGGCAGCTCTTGAGGTCGAAATAAGTACGCAGTGTGCTGTACTTTACCGTGACGACAAAACTCCACACTGGCCACTGACACTTGTGAAATGCGCTTACAAACTCATCAGGGTGAATAATTTCGATGTTTTATTATACGTTTAAAAATGGTTTACTGGGATAATCCTTCTTGTTAATCTATAAATGGCATATATCATTTTTTGTCCACTTTCCCTCCAACACATTCAGAATATATTCACCGACCCATGACTAGCTCGAGCTTGCAGTAAAACCACCCAACCCACACTGTGTTACTTCTCCCTCAAAGCCTCTTCTGTGCTGTGACAAGTCCATTTTCTGATTATTCTGTCATAATTGTGGCCGTTAATAGACCCTCTCATATTTCATTCGAATTCTTATGCAGAAAACATCCACGTTTCAGGCCATATTACGTCTAAGTAGGCAATTAAAGCAAATCGCCTCTGGTAATGGAGAAATATGGCCATTATGATAAGTTCCATATGGAGGGTTTTTTTTCTGTATTTTCTGTCTTTAGGAGCTACCAGTGAGCAGATTTATGCACTAGTGAGCAGGCTTGAGTTATAACGCAGACTCCAATGGAAATACCACTCATTCTAAACCATATATTTAACTGAAACACATATGAGTCATACAAAACCATACACGGAATTATGGGAAAGTTCACACTGTAGTTGTGATGTACAGATGGTTAGAAAGGTACTTTTTAACTCATTACTTTAATTTCAGGTACCATTTCAGCCATTTCAAAGTGTTGCGATTTTTATCCCCCAAACAGGATGGCATTTTACCCAATCTGTAGTTAGACTTGTAAAAAGTGAATTGATTAAAGAGGGGGAATTATGCAAAATACATTTCTGGAGCTTTCTACCATGTCATAAGATTCCCTCGTCAAAAACATGCCTGAAGAGGTGTGTCATCATAGGCGGTGTATATATAAATGGACATAGCTAACCTGTTAGCCACCGCGTTCCAAATAGGAAGTGATCTGGTTCCAATTCACTTTACACTGGAAAACAACTGTAACTGCTGCTTGTCATTTCGGTCTTAAAATGTTCATATTGACCCGCTCTACATGATCCTGGTATTTTTATTTCGCTATTGTGTCCGTAAATCAAGATATGAACATTAATAACAGACAAATCAGGCGCCTTCTTTCTCCGGGGTCGCTCCCGCTGGAATTAGCAACAAGTTTGATTGACAGCGTTGCTAAGCGCTCGGTCTGTGCTAAACCAGCAGTGTGGGCAGGAAGGGGCGTTACCTTCAACAGCCTCACTCCGGATTGGCTTTTTGGTTGCTATGATAGTCACGGTCGGAATTCCTAATATGCAACTTGGCTCCAAATTTGCCCCTATAACTGCTCTAGCCTCAATGAGCTTCGTTTGACTGGAGCCGAACGCTATGGGTGACGTCACACTCCCTTAGTCCGCTTCTTTATACAGTCTATGTATGTCATCCAAAATAACACAAGTACATCAGTATTTAACGGATATCAAACCTTATCAATATACAGGGAGCAGCCACGTTGGATTTTTTTAACTCGGAGCCAGCTCAGGGTTCTGAAATGTTGCCCGAGTTTCCAAATAGGAATTCCAAGACAACTGGAACAGCAATATCTGCTGCCCGTGTTTGACCGGGAAGTAAAAATATAAACGTCACCAAATTTTTTAAAACTAGCAAAAAACTAGACAAGATTTTTTAGCAAAATCTTAAATATAATTATGTTAACTACAACTAACTAACTTTAATGAAATGAGTAATTTAAAATTGCATATGCAGTTTAACTTCTTCCAAATCTGTGATCCAACCTCCTACACCACCACATCACGCCACACAACCACACGTATACTTCCGCGCATAAGTGATTGGGTTAAGCATGTCCGAGGGGCTTGGATATGGATTTCACACTGGAGCAAAACCTCTTAAACGTTCCCCGGCAATATGTCCGCCTTCAGCCATGTCACTTCCCCTGTCGCCATGGCAAACACTCAGATACTCCTCGCTACGCGGCCTTCTCCCTCCGGTTTCACCACTCCATTGGGTAAACGGGTTACGGAAGTGACTTTGAAGAACTTTAAAGCCAGTAGGCCTAACAGTTTAGATACGAGAAGACAGGATATTGTTGGCATTACAGTTTAGTCTCAACCTTAATGGCCCTATAGTTTCTGTTGTTTAATTACAAATATTTTTATTGCTCAAAAATACCCTAATATGCGGGTTCACCTCTGCACAGATCAGACCTGCAATTTGGCGCCACCCACTATTATCCAATAAGTTTATAAGCACTTTTCAAACTTTCAGAGGCCAGAGCAGAGTTTTGTCTTCACAGTAAAGCTAATAACAACTAGCATGCGAACAGCACCATGGGTAAAAATAAATAAATAAATAAATAAGTAAATAAATAAATAGATGCACATAGCACACAGCAGACTTATTTTGACCTTAAGAGCTGCTTTTACAATATATCTGTACTGGGGTAAGACAGCTTTAGTTTGGATCTAGTTTGTCAGTACATTTTGTGTTAATTTCCTTAAATTAAAGCTACACTATGTAACTTTCTGAAGGTGGCATGCCTCCTGCATGATTTCATGGAAATAAAAAGTTAAAACCATACTTCAGAACATTCTCTATAGAGATTCCATAGAAGTTTCATGCCATACTGCGGGAGACTGTAGCCAAAGGAACAACATTTCCAAACAAACAAGCAGGAGACTCAGGTCTGTGGAGATGCGAGCTCGCTCACAGTATAGTACAGTTTGTCAGTGAAATAAAAACAACCAAAATGAAACATGTTTTTATTTGATTTTTATCTAAAAAAAATACATACTAGGGCTTTAAGATATGCCGATTAAGATTTGGTTTGTCCCATTTTAGGCTTGTACCTGGAACTATTCTTTGTAGTAGCTTGAAATTCACAAATTATTACTATTCCAAGGCTATATCTTATTGCTCAAAGTCAAACACAGCATTCAAATTCAAACCTAACAAACTCCTTGTACTCGGATAAAACTTCCGCACTTGTATTTCCCTTCCCTGCACTTTCCCTTTCTTCCTCGGGACTTGCACAAACACACAAGTAATTCAATCCATTCCAGATTGTGAGCGACTCAAAGTGTGGAAGCATATAACATCCATGACCAATAATGCATCAGGAATGTGTAGTGGGGAAATCGAGGAATTTGTCATGGGGGAGGAGAGGGAGGAGAGCAGAGAGGGAAGAGAGGAAGAGGAAGAGAAAGAGGGGAGAGAAGAGAGAAGGAGAGGGAGGCAAGAGAGGAGAGAGGGAGTAGGAGAGAAGCAGAGAGAGTGAGAGGAAGGAGGAGAGAGAGAGGAATGGAGAGAGGGAAGGAGGAGAGGAGAGGGAAGGGAGGAGGAGAAAGGATGTGAAAAAGGAAGGAGGAGGGGGAGAATGAAGAGGAGGAGGAGAAAGGAAGAGGAGGAGTGAGAGTGAGAGGAAGGAGAAAAGAGGGAGGGAAGGAGAGAGGGAAGGAGGAGAGGGAGAGGAGGGAGGAAGAAGAGAGGAAAAGGAGGAGGAGAAAGGAGGAGGAGGAGAGAGAGGGGAGAGAAGAGAGAAGAAGAGGGAGGTAAGAGAGGAGAGAGGGAGTAGGACAGAAGCAGAGAGAGTGAGAGGAAGGAGAAAAGAGGGAGGGAAGGAGAGAGGGAAGGAGGAGAGGGAGAAGAGAGAGAGGAAAAGGAGGAGGAGAAAGGACGTGAAGAAGGAAGGAGGAGAGGGAGAAAGAAGAGGATGAGGGGAGAGAAGAGAGGAGAGGGAGGCAAGAGAGGAGAGTGGGAGTAGGAGAGAAGCAAAGGAAAGAGGGAGGAAAGGAGAGAGGAAGAGGAAGAAGGAGAGGAGGAGGGAGGGATGGAGGAAAGAGAGATAAGAGGGAGGAGAGAGGGAAGGGAGGAGGAGAAAGGAGGTGAAGAAGGAAGGAGGCGAGGGGGAGAAATGGAGGGAGGGTAGGAGGAGAGAGGGAAGAGGAAGAGGAGAGGGGCAGGAAACCAAGCGATTTTTAGACATGCCTTTGTGCAGCAGACTAATCCACAGCCCTCATGCGTGTACACACACACACACACACACACACAAAACTGATAACATGTAACGTAAAGGGAAAAGTGGTCAGGCGTGTTAGAATGGAAAAGTAATGTAAATGTATGTGTTTATCAAAGCCTGGAGGTAGTCATGATGGTAATAATAGTAGTAGTAGTAGTAGTAGTATTGCTCTAGTAGTTGTGGTTTTGATTGACTGATATTATACTGATGCTTTCATCTTTTGGTATAACGTAACGGGATGGGAAAAGTGGTGAGGTATATTTGTAGTAGTAGTAGTAGTAGCAGCAGCATTAACAGTAGTAGTGGTAGTAGTAGTAGTAGAAGTAGTAGTTTTAACTGTAGTAGTGCCTTCATTTTGGCTTATCCCTTTATTTTATGTGTCTTTCCCTGAGGCATAATGATAGTGTGTGTTAAGGTGAGGTCTGGTCTGGAAACCTTCACTTTGTTGGTGAGTACTCAACCCACTGTGCCACTGTCACCCTAATGCGGCAGAAACTGAAGAATAGATTTGCAATTCTGGTTTAAACTTTTTTTTTCTCCAGTTTCAGAATAATGAATTTACTTTATTTATTTACTTTTTCGAAAGGCTAAAGTCTGCAAAAACTCCTTAAAAACAGGAAAACGTCCTGCGCCTGAAACCTATGAATAACACCAGCTATACTTCATGTAAGTCTGTTAGCACAATTCCTGCCGTACTGCTGCTGTGTCCTTAGGCAAGACACTTCACCCATTCGCTAGTGTTTGTTTCACGGTTGGGCTGACACGCTGGCGTGTTCAGCTGAGGTTGGTAGAGGGGTTTGTTGGTGCAATATGGCCGCCACATCTGTCACTCTGCCTCAGGCCTGTGGATTTAAAATCTACCAATGTGAAGCTAGTTCTGATCACGTTTAAAACCATTTAGTCATCGAAAAAGAGATACTACTTTCAGTTTTTAGCAATGCTTGTGGTTGGTATTATTATTATTATTATTATTATTATTATTATTATTATTAATTAATTTATTTATTTAATTCATTTTATTTTTTGATAGTAACAGTAGTAGCAGTTGTGGAATATATAGGCAGTGTAGCAGTAGTGTTAGTATAAGTAGTAGTTGTAGTAGTAGAAGTTGCAGTATTATAGTCGCAGAACCAGTTGCAGTTGTAGTAATCATATAATCAAATAGGAGTACTGTATTAGTGCAGTGATAGTAGTAGTAGTAACAGATGTATTTGCAAAAGTGTAGTTAGTTGTATCATTATTAGTCTGGTCACAGGTGAATCTCTCTGAGTTCAAATGGCTATGATTGACAGGTGGATAAGCCAGTCAGGGACATGCATGAGGTGAGAGAAATTTGATTTTGTTAGTAAATTATAGGTGACCAATGATCTCCTTCATTTCACATGCGTCACTGAAATAAACAAATTTGATTGCACAGACGCGTTCTCCTGCATGTGAATAAGTGCAAGTGGTGGTAGCGACACAGATGGGAATGCAAAGGTTGGACATGAAAATAAAAAGAAAACATTATTACTATGGCAGAAGGCTGGCGTGACGTTCGCCTCTGGGCTCTGGTCTGTTGATGGGTCTGTGGGTTTTCGAATCTGGCTGCTCCACACAAACATAATGAATTCAACAATGGGGAAAGAATGACCTAAAGGGTTTTGGTGCAGCTTTTGCATTACAACAAGGCCCAGGCAATACTGACAATACCAGAGCAATTTTAACAGTCTTGCGATGTTCATTTGTAACCAGTGCCAACACAGCTACCTTTTGTGCCTTAAAATTACACGGTAGATCATAGTTATTTTCCCTAACTTAAAATTTGTTTGAAAAATAAAACAATTCTCATAAAAGCCATTCCATCAAAACCACACAACTTTATGCTTACTGATAATACTAGTAGTTTCAATTTTACTTTTTCTTTTAGATATATATATTTTTTCATTCTATAATGTAATGCAAATATAAAATCCATCGATATCTAAATCTGATTATATCAATTGCAAACAACTTGCCAAATTGACACTTTGTTATGATGACTTTTACCGCGCCCTACCGTTAAGAGGCAGGCGAAATCAGCTGACTTGTTTCTTAAGTTGTTTTAGATCAATATTACAAAATGTTCAAAATGTAGCATAATGATCCACGGGTGTAGGAGATTGTAACTACAAATAAACTACTAACAAACATAAATTACTTCAAATATGTTTCTGAAAAGAATGCTAAAAAGCAGGCAGTTTATTTAGCTTGGGTTTGGACCACAGACTGTATGGACATAGCTAGCCCGCTAGCCGCTGCATTCCAAATAAATCGAGCATGGGTGTGATTTGGCTCTATTGACGCTGCAACTCCGTGAGGCTTGTCATTTTGGTGTTAAAATGTTCGCTTTAACCCGCTCTACTTTATCCTGAGGTTTTTATTTCGCTATTTTTTTTCGTGAATCAGGATAATAACAGACTAATCAGGTGTTTTCTTTCCCGCTAGCGTTAGCAAAAGGTTAGATTGACAGCTACCGTGCCTCGTTGTGAAGCTAGTACCTTCAAAAACCTTACTCTTGACTGGCTTGCACGTTTGAAATTCCACGTAAGTAACTTGGCTCCAAATTAGACGCTGTAACTACTAGCCTCGATTTGCTTCATTTGGCTGGAGCCGAACGCTATGGGTGACGTCACACACCCCCAGTCCACTTCTATATACAGTCTATGATTTGGACCGATCTCTTATCTACCACCCATCTCTTTGCAGCACGCACAGCTGTACCTCTGTGTGCAGGCTTTTCACACATCTTGCCTAATTGACATTTTTCCATAACATTTTTGTAATACTAATTTGCTTTTCACCTCCAAGCTAAAGTTTAATGCTGATTTTATTGAACGCACTCACCGTGAAGAGATTTCCAGGGGAATTCTGAAGCCTTTCATTTAAACTGCGAGCCCTGTGCATTGCATTATTCATACATGTACATGACCTCTCTGTACTGGGCTAATTAAAGCCAATGGGGGACACGCACGCGTTTTAACAGTTACATTCAAGTACAATATATAACGATTTTGATGAGAAATGAAGGAGGAAAAATGTGTCAGCTTTGTGCTTCTTTTATTAAATAATGCCTCAGAATTAGATAGTGCCTTTATACATACTCAAATCACTCCACAATGAATTAGACAATTATTACACAAATACTGATGTAGCTGCAGCTGCCCTAGGGTAGACTGACAAAAGCGAGGTTGTCAATATGTGCCTCCGACCACCAGCAATCACTCACTTCCCACACTGACATGTACATCAGCAAGGTGGGTGAAGGGTCTTGCTCAATAACACTACAACTAAAAGCACTGGTCAGAGACAAACATTCAACTGAGATGGGCACTTGCCTCTTTATGGGGAAAAAAATCTTCTCTGGATGTGGGTGGTGTTGTTGGGGCAGTATTTTTGGACCTAAGGAAAGCCTTTGATACAGTAAATCATGCTGTTCTTTGTTCAAAGCTCTTGCATTTCAGTTTCTCCACAGCTACTCTGGACTGGATCAAATCCACTTTAAGCAACTGTACTCAATCCATCTCAATTAATAACTGCAGATCAGAGTCTCTTAAGGTGACCACAGGTGTCCCTCAGGGATCAATTGTAGGTCCAGTTTTATTTAGTCTTTACATTAATGATCTGCCTCGTCTGCCCTGACGTTTAGTGCATAATGTATGCAGACGACACAGTTTTATTTGTGCATTGTCGTTCCAAAGACATTGCTGCAGCTAAACTCACCCAATCAATGTTTCATCTTGGCTACAGGAGAGCCGCTTGCAGCTAAATGTCTCTAAAACAGTGGGCATGTTTTTAATAAAACAAATAGAGCTTCTCATCATTCTGAAATGTTTGTTACAGGGGGAAAGCTAGAGATTGTTAATCAGTATAAATACCTTGGATTGCTAATAGATCCTCACCTCTCCTTTAAAACTCATTATTCAAGTGTTGTAAAAGAATCAAACTGAATCTTGTGAACTTTAGATTAATTAGAAATGATATGTCGACTGAGGCAGCAAAAATCTTTTTGAATGCCATGACTTTTAGTCATTTTAATTATTGTCTAACGAGCTGGTCTCAGGCAAATCAAACCTCCTCAAGGCCATTAGAAAGACTGTATAAACAGTCTATCAAAGTCAAGGATAAAAAAAAAAGTATTACCACCACAGAGCTTCTTAAATTTACAGATTTAAGTTTAATATACAAAACAATACATCAGCCAAAGAAACAACACTGGCCATGTCACCAGAGGCTTGTGAGAGGGGACTGTGATCCCTCTGAGAAACAGCACATTTAGTCAGTCTGCCTGGTCTGTGAGAGGAGCCAGAGGGTGGAACTCAATACCAGAGGACAGTAAACAACAAACCACATACAGGGCCTTCACCAAACACCTGAGAGAATGGCTGGTAAACACAAAGACCAGCCAACACTGAGGACTAGAGCCTGTTGTGTTGTATGTGTGACCGGTATGTGGTATAAGACTGTATTTTATTTTGTAATATACTTTGTGTTTTGTCTAATTTAAAAATCAACTCAAATATTTCAGTTGGCGAGTGACAGTTCAAACCACTGTGCCACTGTCAACCTTAAGTTAAAGATCAGAACATGTCCTGTAGCCAGTTTATTCCACATGTATTTGAGCAAAATCTGTTTTGCCCCAGTTCAGATATATTGTATAAGCAGCTCTTGATGTCAAAATATGTCTGCATCTAATTACAAGGCATTTTATTGTACGATAATCAGGAAGTATGTGTTAGCATGCTAGTTGTTGTTAGTTTTTGGACTTTGGACCGCTGCAGACCGTTTAAAATGAACTGGTCTTGTTTTTTCTAGTGGTAATTACTAGTGGTAAGTGCAGTTGCGAATATTTTTCAGTCAAATGAATTATGTTTTTCCAATTTTACATTTTGCTATATAGAAAATTATATTGCATTCAGACCACAGTAAAGGCATATTTCATTGCATGCAACACAGCTTTGTCAAACTCAAAACTAAATTATACCCCCATATCTCTCTGGCTTTTGTAGAAGAAAAAAAACGAAACATGTCTAGATAAAGTGTATTCACTGATGTGTTTACAAATGTTCAATCTCCCGTCTCTTTCTAATAATAATACCCTGCATTTTCTTCAAGGGAGTTTGCCACTTGCTCTCTATCGACCCCCTGTGCCCCCGAATCACTAATATCTCGGCCGACTACGGTTAGGGTCTCTCTCTTTCTCTCTTTCTCTTTTTCTGTCAGGTTGCTGACAGGATCACCATAGACCTGTCTTATAATGTACGCGTCTTGGCTACTATTTTTAAATCCCAATACAGCCCATACTGGTGTGGGCCTGCGTGGCTAGCGTTGTGTCATATAGCTAGTACGTTTGACAGCTAAAACAACCTGTGCTATGTGTTTTTAGTCACAGTGGTGGACAGATGCTGACGGCTGGGAGAGAATGGCTGAAGAATATAAGGCACAATGACACACATCCCATCGGATTCACAATAAAGCAATAAAAAAAGTAAATTAGTGTAATATTTATATTTGGTGTGACTGTTAAATCCCTCAGTTGTTCAGGTAAGATCCATAGCAAAAGAAACCCCCCATTTGAACAGAAATGGGGGACTTTGACATAATTTATCTCCTATTTATAATTACATCCTCAGAACTAAATCAAAACCAGTCCAGTTGACAGAATTAAATTTTTCTTTTGCTATTTGTTGTGCAGAAGAAAAGCAAAATGAAATGGGGTTTCTTTAAGTTGCTTGTGTCCATGGAGATGCTTTGTTTTTTCCTAAAATTTTACACAGTATGGCATTAAACATATCTATCTTGCATTACTAAAAACGAAACGAAAAACATGCATTCTTCCTGTGAGTGGGGTCACCTCTCCACCAGATCTGACATGTAACTTGGCAAGCTGCATCACCTGCTTGTCCTCATGGAGATACAGTAAATACATACAATGCTGGAATAGCCAAGGCAAAAAAAAGACATCTCCATGGAGACAAGTAGGTGATGGACCCTCTACCAGAAAAGTTACATAGTGCAGCTTTTCCTAAACTTTTATGATAAAATAAATAAAACAACAGTAAATGATTCTGGGTTACACTCATACCATCTTTGCAATGTTTCTTTTTATCCCACCATCTATATACAGCCTAGCTATCATTATATTTACAATATTATGAAACGTGTGCATATACAAGTCTGTGCTATTTTTACTGCTTTAATTATTTTGAAATTTTTTTTTAACATTCTATTTTTTCCTCTTTGCTATAATAATGTAACGTGTAGCTGTGACTTTCTTATGACAGTGTTTCCCTAATGCTGTCAGACCCTCAGTTTGAAAAACAACACAATAAAACATCAAATATACACACAACAAATGTGAATGAATCTTTCCAACACACACCCACACCTTATACCAATAGACCGAGGCTTGGATCTGTGCCAAAGTAAATAAAGAAAAGTGCCCACCTTGACATGTTTGGTGCTGAGCGAGCCTGGTCTCAAGGTGACAGCTTTCTCAGGGTGTTAGTGGGACAGGACAATTGGGTGTCATTCTCTATGTGTGTGTGTGTGTGTGTTTTTTGTGTAACTACGTGTGTGTCATCAGGGTGACAGTGTGTGTGTGTGTTTGTATAACAGTATGTGTGTTTTTGTGTCTCTCCTCAGTGTGTTTGTATAACAGTGTTTTTAACAATGTGCGTGTGTGCAACAGTGTGTGTGCAACAGTGTGTGTGTGTGTGCGTTTGTGTCTCCTCAGTGTGTGTGTGTGTGTGTGTGTTTAACAGTGTGTGTGTGTTGTGTCTCCTCATTATGTGTGTGTGTGTGTAACAGTGTGCGTCGTGTGTGCAACAGTGTGTGTGCGTTGTATCTCCTCAGTATGTGTGTGTGCGTGTAGCAGTGTGCATTGTGTGTGCAACAGTGTGTGTGCGTTGTGTCTCCTCAGTATGTGTGTGTGTGTGCAACAGTGTGTGTGCGTTTGTGTCTCCTCAGTGTGTGTGTAACTCTGTGTGTGTAACTGTGTGTGTGTGTGTGTGTGTGTGTGTGTGTGTGTGTGTAACAGTATGTCTGCGTTTGTGCCTCCTCAGTGTGTGTGTGTTTAACCATGTGTGTGCGTTGTGTCTCCTCAATATGTGTCTGTGTAACAGTGTGTGTAACAGTGTGTGTGTTTAAAAGTGTGTGCGCGTTGTGACTCCTCAATGTGTGTGTTTAACAGTGTGTGTGCATTTGTGTCTCCTCAGTGTGTGTGTGTGTGTGTGTGTGTGTGTGTGTGTGTGTGTGTGTGTATGTGTGATCATGTGGAGGTGACAGTAGTACGTCTTAATGTAGTGAACGAGTCATGGAGGTTGTGTGCTGTCGTCTGATTGCGGCTGATAAAAGGCAAGGCATGTGTGGAATTTGATATCAGATATGGTGAGGACCTTATTAACATGCAGATAGGTCGTACGCTCAAGATAGATAGATGGAGAGAGAGATAGAGCGATAGATAGGAGACATCAAAATTGATACTCTGCAGTGACATCACGCCGGGGGGTTCTGCATTTATGTCTATGGAGTAATGTTCAGCAGTTACCGAGGTGACACAACGCACACATTAGAAAACACAGCCTGATACGTTTTTAGTTTTTGAAAACTGTTTAAACTGAAAAACTGATGGCTAACGGGTGGCTATTTTGCAGAATCTATAAACTATAAACTATAAAGAGAAACTATAAACTATAAAGAGAAACTATAAATATGTATGGTTTTTGTTTGTTTGTTTTTTATTTCACACTTTTTTGTTTACTACATTCATACTTTTGAGAATCTACAATGTAAATAATCATGGATATAAAGAAGAAACACATGAAAAGTGTGTCCAAACATATGACTAGTAACATAAATAGTTCAAAGATACATTTTTATTCAGTGCAACCCTGTGATATTTGATTTACTTACTTCCTAATACTACCTGCGTGTTAAAATGTTGTTACTTGTGTGACATCTGACAAAGTAAATTGAGCAATCCACTGCATGCAAAACAGCTTTGTCAAACTCGAAACTAAATTATACACTCGTATCTCTCTGACTTTTGTAGAACAAGAAAAACAAAACAAAAACATGTCCCGATAAAGTGTATTCGCTGATGTGTTTACAAATGTCCCATCTCTCTTAATAAGCCTGTTTTATTCACACATCTCTCTCTCGCTCTGATAATACCCTGCCTTTTATTCAAGGTAGCTTGTCACTTGCTCTCCATCGACCCCCTGTACCCCCGAATCGCTAATAAGTTGTCTATCTCGGCCGGCCGTGGTTAGGGTCTTTCTCTCGCTCTCTCTCTCTTTGTCTCTCTCACTCCATCTTTCTCTGATAATACCCTGCATTTTATTCAAGGTAGTTTGTCATTTGCTCTCCATTGCCCTCTGTACCCCCGAATCGCTAATAACTTGTCTATCCCGGCCAGCTACGGTTAGGGTTAGGGTCTTTCTCTCTCTCTCTCTCCGTCTTTCTCTGGTAATACCCTGCATTTTATTCAAGGTAGTTTGTCACTTGCTCTCCATCGATCCCCTGTACCCCCAAATCGCTAATAACTTGTCTATCTCAGTCGGCTACAGTTAGAGTTACGGTCTCTTTCTTTCTCTTCCACCCTCTCTCTCTCTGTCACTCGCTCTCCATCGACCCCCGGTATCCCCAAACTGCAAATAAGTAGTCTCCCTCTGTCTCTCTCTGTCTTTCTGCGATAATACCCTGTATTTTATTCAAGGCAGTTTGTCACTTGCTCTCCATCGCCCCCTGTACCCCCGAATCGCTAATAAGTTGACAATCTTAGGGTCTCTCTCTTTTCTCTCTCTGTCTCTCTCCCTGTCTTTATTTGATAATACCCTGCATTTTGTTCAACGTAGCTTGTCACTTGCTCTCCGCTGACCCCCTGTACCCCTGAATCACTAATAAGTTGCGCTCTCTGATATTTTTCGTCCATTGTCAATTATGGAGAATTGTTGTCTATAAATGAGAAAAGACTGAGAAGTGAATGAAATACCTCCATTTACAATATGCATGTTATTGTAATGCATTTATAAAGCAATTAGTGCTGCTGTAACCCTGCCAAAGAAATGAATAGACTAATTAAGATGTAGATTAAGTGCCAGGTAAACAAGAAAATAACATGGGATTATAGACACTAATACATACAATTACATTTTTAACTCAATAAACCAGGCATATCATTTTTTTAATCATCTTAAAAATGGTTATTCTTCCATTTTGAAAAATAGATTTTAATGATGCCGAGCGCCTCTTGAATGTATTTTTTTGTCTTTAAACCCATTATGAGACGAAAATAATAATATAATAATAATATGCTTGCAAATTTTGAGTTGTGGATTGCATTTTTTGGGCTTATTCCCGAGTGGCACTTTCACACACTTTTTCACATAAAAGAGGTGATTTTTATCCTTATGTCTAGTTCTGTTTCACGTTCATAGATTCAGTAATGACTCTATACGATCTATAAAAATGACTGAACACCGTATCAACTTTTTTTGCTATTAAACTGTGTACAGTATATAGCGTTTAATAGCATCAGTTACTGTTCCTCATACCCCCAGACCCCGCCCCTAAGTCCTCCAGGTACCGCCCAGTTTAGCAGCTCTATTTGAAATGTGGTTGTGGGCAGAGTTTAGGTGTTTAGTCCCACTTTAATGTTTTAAAGCCAGTAGTGATGTTAAATATGCTAATAGAAATATGCGCATCTCATTAGCACTTGTTCAGCTGTGACACACATTTAACTAATTGCTTCTATGTCTTTTTGTAGGCTTCAGTTTAGGCTTGTTTTTGGGCTTGAAAATCTGGCAACCCTGACAGTAATGGAGCTCAACAGTGACTGCCTCCTCTGGTTCCTGAAGTACATTTTCCATAATTTTTTCTCATAGACTTTTCGAAAAATTCAATTATTAAGAGCATTAAGGGCATCGCAGAGGCTAACCAGCTACGTGCTAACTAATATCCATAATACGGTCATTTTAAGCCTAAAAAGCACATTTAAAACGCAAGATTCAGCAAATTTGAGTAATTTAGTTAGGGGGTGGGCGGTCACTGTTGAGCTTCATACTCAAACAGAAGAAAGGAAACAAAACGCAAGGCCAGGTAAATATTGTTTTATGAAGAAACAGCTTTACAACACGGTAGAAAGCTATCAAAAAGACGTTTATTTAACATATTATCGCTCATTGAAAAGTATACCGCATCCCAGACTTAGCTTAGCGTAGCTCCGTACAACTGTAACTTGTGTAGATGAACCTAATGCTAACGCTAATGCTATATTTGTGTTTAAGAATGGAGCTGTTGGGCATGCTAATTGTGATTCATTTGTATTCTTGACTCCCAGTTCAACCGTTGCGATTCAGCACCTCTGAAGATATACTTGTTGAACTTTCTGCCAGGCGTTAGCGATTTTAACTTGGGTGAATGGCTCCCAAGACGCCAGCTATAATTGAACAAGCTCAGTGCATCCTAATTTGCGCAATTCACCGGGAGGCAACATGAGGATTTGGAAGTCGGGTGGCGCCTGTGTTAACATACATCAATGCCAGTAGTGCAAAAGTGCAGCTAAAGGTGTACTACGTAACTTAGATAAATAAATAATTCGCCACCTGCTTGTTTCCACGGAGATGTTACTGCTTTGCCTGTATGGTATGGCATTACACATATGCCTCTCAATGGTGACAAGCAGAAGATGACACCAGGTCAAGTTACAGGTCAGATCTGTGGCAAGATGACCCTGCTCACAATAAGAGAATCTATGTTTTTAAAGGTGTTTTTAAGCAAAATACAAACCTTTAACTAAGTCAAGAAAACTTTAATGCCATACTCTGGAACATCTCTAGTCAAAGCACCAGACAAGCTTCACACAGTTGGTAACTTCTGGAGGTGGCGCGTCACCTGCAGGATTCCATGGAAACGGAAATGTAAAACCATACTTCTGGACATTCTCCATGGAGACAGATGAGTTTTATGCTACACTGTGGAATATTATAGTCAAAGGAACAACATTTCCATGGTGACAAGCAGGAGGAATCAGGTTTGTGGAGATGCAAGCCTTCTCACAGTAAGGACGGACATTTCTCTACTTTTTTCAGTGCAATAAAAACAAAATATATAACAAAATGTATATTAAAGATATATATATTAAATAAACAAAACATGTTTTTATTTTAGTCTATTTTTTGGTTAAAAAGTTACACGTTTTTTATTCCTTAGTCCAGGCACCCAAATTTTGCAATTCAATTCAGAACAAGAGCTACTTAATCACAATACAACCCAACTCACCCAATCAGCATCACAACAAAGCATTTGTAGTTCCTGTACCCATCTGCCTGTCTGACACCATTATTTACACTCCCTAATCCCCCAGCGGACTCCCATCAGTGAGCCAGACAGTAGGGTTGCTAGGCTATTCTTTCCATGGTTCTATTAGCCAAAGCACCAGGGAGTAGCATTGTATTTTATGTATTAAGGGAAAAAAAATGAGGGGATGTTGTTTCAGACTTGTTTTCAGAGATTAGCCCAATTCCATTCTGTTTTCCGACATTCTCCTGGCACTGTCTATTGACTTTTTTGTCTGTCCAAAATAAGCTCCCAGATTGCGAGCTTACAACTCCAAAGCGTACGACTGTTTTTGGATGTTCCTTTTTCAAGAATTCCCAAAGCAAATAGCAACGCCTTTTCAGACAATATGCTCTACATTGTTTACTCCAATAGCAGCAAAGTTATTCCATTTGGACTTTTAGCAGATCTAACCTTAAACCCGGATATATTTGCTGCAATGTATTTCCATTTATCATCTTATGTAACTAGTCCCTCAATTCCATCGTAACGCTATAATTTATTTTCTATGTTTTGTTGTTGTCACATTTTTATATAGCGCTTTTCCACCTTCAAGTCGCCCAAAGCGCTTTACATCAAGGAACCACTCACACATTCACACACACATTCTTACACCAGTGCACACATTTACATCAAGAACCACTCACACATTCACACACACATTCTTACACCAGTGCACACAGACACCGGGGGCAAGGTGGGTTAAGTGTCTTGCCCAACGACACAGCGACAGCACTCATCTGCGGGAGCTGATGACGCTCCACCAATAAATGAACCTACACAGCCCATGTTTTTAAAACCGACAGCGCAACGCTGAAATAAACTGTGCGCGCTGCTGTTGTGTCGTTGAGCAAGACGATTCATCTTTGCAACTTGTGTGTTCGGGTTGCACTGGTGAAAAAAACTAAAAATTGCGCGTTACAAAGATAGTAAATAATTTATAAGAGCATTTTAACATGGTCTCTTATTAGGCACATCAAAAGTGGGACTTGACTTTGACCCGAACTAAATCTAAACTTTTACCATCTTAAAAAAACAGAATAGTAAATTTGCAGCGGTACAAACGTATTCCTCAGTCGCCTAGCGCATTGCAAACATCCTAATTACTCACCTCGATGAGTTTATGTGCACTTTTCGCAACTTCCAGAGACCAGAGCGGAGTTCTCAACTAGCATACTAATAGCACACCATCATTATTTTTTAGTTTATCAAATGGGAAAAACCTCTTCAGTCTTCCACCATATTTCCTCTACTTTTTACATTCCCAATCCACGTCTCTACTCCCCTTTGTCCCTCCTGTGTGTCCCTATACCCCTCCACCTCCCTCCCTCCCTCCTCCCTCCCTCCGCCTGCAGTAGTTCCCCAATAAAGGATGTTGTTAATATCATTAGGCCCACTTCCTCTCCGGCCCAGTGCCCAGCCTACTCCCTTTCAGCCATAATCAAGCGTGCTCGCTAACTATCAAAGCAGACACAGCTAATAACCCACCACACTGGAGTCAAAGAAACACTGCGGGACATTTTAGTGCGATATGGCAGTGTGGGGGTGGGGGTGTTAATGTTTGGGTGGTGGGAGGGGAGAAGGGTGAAGTGCTTATAAGCTAATGAAGTACCATGCAGCAG
>JACM01016929.1:0-10724 GCA_000787095.1 Periophthalmodon schlosseri
CATTAGTGGAATGCCAAGAATGTGCAACGCAGTGATCAAAGCAAAGAGTGGACATTTTAAAGTTATTTCACACTATTTTTTTTTTATTACATTCACCATGTGTTCTTTTATAGTGTTGATGCTTGCAGTGAGAATCTGCAATGTACATAGTTATGAATTAAAAAAGGCTATTAGATGAAAAAGTGTGTCCAAACTTTTGACTGGTAGGTATTTAAATCAACTTAAACTCATTCGTGGCTCTCACAAACCCTTTGGCACAATGTTAATATCCACATGTTAAGTTTAAATCTATGTTTTTAAGAAGGTAACTTCCAGTGTTATAATAGTTTGCTTATACTGACCCTTTGCACTTGTGGTGACTGTCTTCCCTTTAGTCACACTCTCTTCTCCTTCTGCACAGGAAAGGTCAACCCAGTCGTCCTTGAGGAATGAAAATATAATGAATAAAGTTTGTTCTGTCCGTAAACAAAGAACATTTTCTTTGTAAATTGTAAATCTGCAACGTACCTCCATCGTTGCAAAAACAAGATGAGGCCAGACCAGTACAGCTAATTTGGTCTTAACAGTCTTCTTCCTGAAGACAGAGGCATTGCTTTAGTCAAAATGTAATGACATACAATACATAATACAGTGTGTATCACAATAAAAGTTCTACATTTTAAGTGAAAAAGAAACTAAACATACAGTATCTCACTGTGGGGAGTTTGCTCATGTGTGCACATTTTAAAACTTGATTTATTTGGGAAATAACATAATTATAGAGGCAGAAAAGCAAATTAATAAATGATGAAAGAAAAAAAAAAAGTATTAGCGTCTACAAAATAAAATGGAGTAGGGGTAAAAAGAAAGCTACTTAAAGTGGAACCCCAAACTCTGTGTTTTAATGGTATTGTGGACCATTCCTAGTCTATTTTGGATATTTTAGAAATTTCTATTTCAAGTACTGCATGACATCACACAGGACTGCCCTGATCACAGAGGGATATATATATATAACTGAAGTAGCTGATATCAAGAAATCGTACCAATGGCTTGAGAGAGCTGCTCTGAAGGACAGCACAGAGGTACTCATCCTGGCTGCACAGGAAAATTTGTACTCAGGTGTAAGTACATGGCTAATAATGTACTCAATTACAAGTAGAAGTACTGTTGCCTAAATTGTACTTAAGTAAAAAGTATGCATGAAAAATACTTCTAGTTATTGGTTACTTTTTAACACAATTTTAGAAGCATTTTAGATAATGCTTTTTTAAAAAAAAGACATGATCAATCAAAAAGTGCAATCCGTGTATTCTCTGCAACTGGGATTTGTGTGATAAAAAAAATTAACAAATTACAATGAAATACCTATTATACTCATTTGCAAGGACAAGAACAGGTTTAAAACTCTACTAAAAAGTACAAAAATATACATCTCCCACATGTTAGTGCCACATGAACCATCTCACACTCTGAGGACTTCAGGGACCGGCCTCCTGCTGGTGCCCAGAGTCAGGACTAAACATGGAGAATCAGCGTTTCAGTTTTATGCAGCTAAAACCTGGAACAATCTTCCTGAAGATGTGAGACAGGCCTCTACTTTGACAATGTTTAAATCCAGGCTCAAAACAGTTCTGTTTAGCTGTGCATATGACACCCCTGGTTAAGGCCAATGCTATTTGACTGACAATATATTGAAGAGTTAAACTAAAAGAGATGCATTCTCCTCTCTTACCTTCATTGTAGAGGCTGTCTGAACGGAGCTGAATCCACAGAGGAAACAGAGTGCAGTGTGTGCACGAGGAGAGGTGGGCTGGCCTTTTTATAGAGCAACAAAACTTTCAATATGTAAATGCTCAGAGTCACATGGTTTCATGGAAAGACTGGGCTTTACGGGATCCACAGACAAAAGTACAGGAAGTAGCGAGCTCTAAAATGAAATACTTCTGTCATCAACACAGCAAATTCCATCCAAAATGCATGGACAAGGAAGACATTTTTCTGACACTTCATTTAAAGGTGTTATTCATAATTTTTATTAATCTAATCCAGGGGTGTCAAACTCATTTTCACCAAGGGCCACATTTGGATCATGGTGGTCATCAAAGGGCCGGTTGTAAAGTTAAGACTGTAACAACTACTCAGTATATGTAACATCAGTATGTTACAAATGAGAGTCTGAATTTGATTTTTCATAATATTTATTTAAGTTTCAAATATTATATAATATTGAATTTATTTGTATTGATCTATTGACAAAGTTAAGACGTTCACATTACTCCTTCAGTAACAGAGCACATTTTAAGTAAACTTAACAGATAACAAATAACAAATTAACAAGTATTATCTTTAATTTATCTCTTTCTTCTTTCTTTAATTTACTTCCCTCAGAACCTTTCTCATTCAGGGTGATCTGCTGAGAACTTGCAAAACAGGTGTAGCAGATAGCCTTCAAAAAGTGTGTAATAAAAAAAATAATAAAAGTTGTCAGTCTCACTATATTGGTCACGTTAGGAGTGAAGCTTATCATTGCTGCTTGCCTCTGAACACAAGTACAGTCCAGTAATCATGAACTGAAAATAAAAACACAAAAGACAAACATTGAACTGGAGATATTCATTTAAAAACATTATGTAACATAAAAAGCTCACCTGTTTGTTTTCTGGGTGGATGTTTGACATCGTTTCCCCCTCATCATCATGTCTAAGTCTGGTTTTAGGTCTTGTGCTGTAGCAATCCTCAAAACAGCAGGTTGTCATCAGTGATGCCTGATCTATGCTTGGTCTTGTTTAGATTCATGACAGAAAACATCTGTTCACACAGATAGCTGCTCCCAAACACAGACATTATATGGGCCGCATGAAGTCGAAGCTGTGGCATCACGTCAGGGGGAAGCAGACGGTAAAAGTCCTCGAGTGCAGCATCCTGGAACTTTGATCTCAGGCCACTGTCGCTCTGAAGTTTGATTAACTCCATCTGAAGATATTGAGGTGCGCTGTCAACATCGGCGGTAAAGGGATTGGCAAAAATGGCAAAACCTGGCTGCTGCGCTCTGAAGTCGGAAAAGCGTCGGTCAAATTCATTAATTAACCGGGTTACTTTGGTTTCCAACTGAGCACATGAAAACACTGAATATGAGGCTGAAATGCTCTGACATACAGGAAAGCGGGCAAGATTGTCCTGTGCTAGTTGGGACTTCCAGAGGTGAAGTTTCCGCTGGAACGCTGAGACTGAGTCAGACATCTGCGTAATGACCTGTTTGCGTCCCTGCAGTCTCTTATTCAGTTGGGCGAGATGCTCTGTTAGATCACACAACGTGGCAAAATCACACAGCCACTTTGGATCTGATAGTTCGTGCAAGACTTTTCCTTTGCTTTGCGTGAAAAGTGCAATTTGCTCTCTGAGCTCAAAAAATCGCTGGAGGACAGCGCTTCGACTGAGCCACCTTACTTCTGCGTGATACGAGACATCTCCACGCTCAGCGTCCACCTCTTGTAAAAAGTGCTCACACTGGCGGTGATTTAGGCCACGCGCACGAATAAAGTTTACTGTTTTCATTACCGTGGCCACAATATCATCCATTTCCAGAACCTTTCCACACAGAGCCTCTTGATGGATAATGCAGTGGTAGGTTATCGGAGGTGAGGAACAGTTTTCTTGTAGCATTTTCTCTTTTATCAGTCCAATCAAACCTCTTCTATTCCACACATTGCAGGAGCGCCATCTGTAGTCAGCCCCACCAATCTTTCCCACGGCAATTTACTGCTAGTTACGGACTTCTCCGCCGCTTCAAAAATGTCCTTCCCTGTTGTTGTCCCATGCACGGCAACTATATCCAGCAGCTCCTCGGTGACTGACAGATCTGCCTTTACGCCTCACACAAAGATGGACAGCTGTGCTGTATCTGTGTTGTCTGCGCTTTCATCAATGGCTAAAGAATAAGCCAGAAAACTGCTTGTGTCGTTTGTAATCTGTGATGTAAGACTCCCTGCTAGCTCTTTCACACGGTCTGCAATGGGGTTTCTTGACAAACTAACATTTTTAAAGTCTGTATCTGGTCCGGTCTCACCTGCTCACACACCTTCAACATGCACTGCTTTATAAACGCTCAGAGAAGCAGTTGGAAGTGCGAGCGATTTCCTCTGCCACTATGAAGCTTTCACTGCTGCTTCGTTCTTGGCTGCAGCTCTTGTAAACATATCCTACTGCTTTTAATTCTTGGACAACTCGTTGTTTTTCTTGGAGACTAAAATGAGCATATTTAGTGCCATGCTTTGTCTCCAAATGCCGACGTATATTGTACTCCTTCATCACTGACACCGTCTCGTGACATAAAAGACACACCAGTTTACCTCCATGAAGTACAAACATGTATTCATTTTCCCATCTTTCATGAAATAGCCGTCTTTCTGTATCAATTTTTCTTTTCTTGGACATTTTGGGAAGATTTGTTGAGTTTTCTCGGCCAGAGCGTGTTTGGGAATGACAAGTGGGGAAACACCCCACTCTAGTGGCAGGATGCAGTCACTTCATGAGAAACAACTGCGGCGCATTGTGGGAGATGTAGTAGCAGCACAGAGTCATAACAATAATAAATTATACCTTTTAACCCCTTGCGGGCCACATAAGATGGCTAGGTGGGCCGGATGCGGCTCGCGGGCCTTGGCCTTGACACATGTGTCATAGACTTTTCAAAAAATTCAAATATTACGAGTTCAAAGCCATCGTGGAGGCCAACCAGCTGCGTGGTAACTAAATCCATAATGCAGTCGTTTTAAGCCCAAAAGGAAAATTTAAAATGCAATATTCAGAAAAATGCTGTAATAACTTATCTTATAACATTTATAATGTTTCAGAGACAGATTTTAAATAAAATTACAGGTCTTGTGGTCATTAGTTATCACATTGCGGATTAGCCCTGAGCGAGATTTCAAAAACTATAGAAAGTCTATGAGAAAAATGAATGCAAAACTTTGTTCTGGAACTGGGAGGTGGCCGGTCATTGTTGAACTCCACTGTGTAAATCTGATGTGGCCATTTATATTATGGTTGCTAGGTAACAGTTAAGGAATGACCTCATCTTACGTCACATCTGTTGCAACAATTAGCTTTCAGGATATGAAAAACAATTCTTCATAAGAAAGTCAAATTCTGAGAAGCAGATTCCAAAAACAGCTTGTCTTTCAGCACTTTATTACAAAGTGTCGAGGTTAAAGCTGAACTATGAAAACTACTATGAAACTACTAGAAAAGCTGATGATGAAGTTACGTGTCAGATCTGTAGATGTGGATATGGTGACCCCGCTCACTGTAAAAATGCATGTTTTTCAATGTTATTTTGAGCAGTAAAAACACCTAACTGAAAATAAAATTAAATCTATACATACAAGTTAAGTGCCATACTATGGAACATTCCAGGCAAAGCAAAAACATCTACATGGAGCGAACCCATTACCAGAAAAGTTGCATAATGCACCTTTAATACTGCTGGGATATTTTTTTTTTTTTAATTTCAAAGACAGAAATGTAAAAAAGTATAGTAATAAATCAATTGTATGAAGCCTATTTTTGAGTAAAAAAGTGGATAAGTGAATAAAAAAAGGAAGAGGAAGAAGGAATGAGGTGTTGTTCTTGCAACAGTGGTCAGACAGAAACTCCCTGGTGAACATAAAACTTACTGTACTTACTTAGCCTCATCATGAAAATCAACTTCATGTTTGTGTTGTTTCTGGGTAAGTTTACTCTTCGAGAATAATTCTATATTTTAATGATAAATAATATGGTTTCATTTTGATATTTTTAATCAAACCTGCTGAAATTTCTTGAACAGTGCTTTGGAGTGGAAGACCAGGACTCACCAGGAACATTGATGTTTTTGAAGTAAAAGAAGGAGATGACTTCAGAATCCAATGTGTCATTCTTGAATCTGAAAGCTGGAAATACTTCTGTAGAAATTACTGTGAAAAACAAGATATTTTGGTTCAAACTTCCTCTGGCAAACAAGATAATGGTCGATACAGCATTGAATTTAAGAAACATCTTTCTGTGATGTATGTGAGCATCCGAAATGTGACCCTCTCTGACACTGGAACATACAGCTGTGGTTTTACAACATGGAATTTACAACAAGAACTGACCTATGTGTATCAGGATTTTATAATTAATGTGTCAGTTGGTAAGCTTAAGGAATGTTTTAATTTATAGATTTGTTTCATTGTACAGATGTATAAACAGACTACATAATAAGTATTTTGTCTCCAGTTGTGAGTTCCAGACCTTCTCCAAGAGTTCCCGAGGACCCCAGAGCATCTGAGGAGCACACCTCACTGTCTGGTATGGTCACACCTCACTCTTCTGTCAGATACATCTGATTTACAGTACACAGTACAGTACTGATGTGCAGTACCATAAGAAAATCCACGGAGGATAAATGATTAAATATAATAATAATGATAAATGATTCAACAATATAAAAAAACTAAACAAAACACTTGAACATGATTTTAATGAACTGGGTTCTGTTTAGCCGTGTACATGACTGAGAGGTTTTTATTCTGCACTTCTATTTTAATGTTATTTATGTTTTGTGATTTCTTTGATTTTGTGTACAAATTGTGTTGTACAGATAAACTTGCCTTGTCTTAATAGTGCGTATATTAGATGGTTTTGTGGCGGGAGCGGTGGAGTACAGATTATAGAACCTTAAATCAGTTGCCACCTTAAACTGACTATAAACACATGACAACACCACCCCAGGAATTTCACCTGGAGTGTATGAAATGTTAAGCCTAAGGCACACAGGCAAGTTTTACTTAATGAGGCCAAGAGACAATTCCAATTCACAACGTTTATTGAAAAAGGTCACCATTAGAGATGCACCATTACTGATGCCAGTGTACAAATTGTCTGTACAGATAAACTTGCCTTGTCTTAATAGTGTCTATATTATATGGTTGGATTCATCAGTGCAGCATTAAAACATGTGGAGGTCACCATTAGAGATGCACCATTACTGATGCCAGTGTCAGGGATCGGTCCGACACCAGATGCCAGTACTCGTACTCGTCAATGGGCTGCCGATACCAAGAGCCGATACCACTGTAGCTGTGCTGCCTCTTGTTTGACGCTCATAGCTCATCTCTCAAAAGAGCAGTGAGCTCTGAGCAGAGCACTGCGCAGAGGTGACCATAAAGGTGCACATGCGCAGAAGTGACCATAAAGGTGCGCATGCGCAGAGGTGACCTAAGTATTCTAAGATGAAATCCTATGAAATGAACTATATTTACCACTATAATCGAACCCCTCTAAAAATAATGGTATCTGGTATCGTATTGGTACTCGGAATTGGCGAGTACTCAGAATGAAGCCCTCATACTTGTACTGTTTTTTAAAGGTGCACTATGGTACTTTTTTGGTGAAGGGTCCGGCAGCTGCTTGTCTCTAGCTTGTTTTTGTTGCTCAAAACAAAAACAAGCAGATCTGACCTGTAACTTGGCCTGGTGGCGTCACATGCTTGTCTTCATGGTGATAGATTAGTTTAATGCCATACTGTGGAACATTCCAGGCAAAACAATGGAGACAAGCAGGTGACAAACCCGCCACCAGAAAGTCACATAGTGCCCTATGCCCATTGAGGTGAGAGGAGCAGGACAGGGCATAATGCCTCAATTTGGAACTCTACTCCACTTTTCCTGTTTGATCAAACTTACACCTCTGAGATACACTTATTTACTTGGTTGGTTAAAACACATATTTATGATCAACATTTACATTGATGTGAGCTGAGTGTCTGTTGATTGTTGGACAGATGTGGCGCTGTACGTAGGACTGAGCCTGAGCGCTGTGCTGATCCTGTCAGTGACACTCACCATACTGTACTGGAGAAAGAGAACCAGCACAGCACCAGGTGAGACGACTGCAGCTCGTCAAAGTGCAAATGTATCTAAAGTCTGAAGTTATATGTGTATTCATGTTCCCATAGAACCTCCCGAGATCCCAATATATGCTCAAGTACCACAGGTGAGTGTTCTAACCATTCAGATCTAATTATTACTGACTTTGGTGGGGTAGTATTTGTGGTGAATATGTGTTGAGATAGTACCTGTGGTGAATTTACCCGTTCAGTCCTACAACACATAACCAATCACTGTCACCCAGTTTTGTATAGTATTGTGTTTTTTCCACCTGTTTTTATGCTTTTACTTGTTCTGTGCAGCATCCTTGGGTGTTTTGAAAATGGCATATAAATAAAACGTTATTATTGCTTTATTATTATTTATTTATTTAAAAAGAGATTTGACAAAACACAAGCAAGTGACAATGGGTTAAAACACAAAACGTATATGTGCATTAAAAACTCCCACAAAAAAAAACAAAAACTCCCACAACCTTCCACACAAAGACACACACACATTCTTCTTCTTCTTCTTTTTCTTAATCTAGTTTTACATCACTTAAATGGAGTTTTAAATCAGAATTCCATCCAAAATCCAGGAACAATTTATGCACATTTTTCTAACAGTTTAAACATTTATATAATGAAATAAATGTGTTTTTATTAGTCTATTCATAACTATTGTGCAATTTAAACTAGAGTTCTGGCCCTTGTCAACATTATGCTTGCTCGAAAACAGTTGGAATGGAATTATGGTGCGTTATTGTGATTAATGACAACTGGAGCGCTTCGTGAGCTTGGAATTTCTCCTCGGAAAGTCAGAGAACATTTCAGAGCCTGAGTTATAAAATCCAACATGGCTGCAGGTTTTTAATTGTCTTGATTGATAGTGCTTGTGTTATTTTGCCTTTAGTTGCTCCCTACTGTCCTCCCGCTGTTTGTGACGCTGCTCCTGCACATTAACCTCTCTGTTATGCTCCGTTATGCTGATGTTGCTAACGTGTCCACGGAGCTAATGTCAGCAAAAGCAGAAATTCACTCTCAAACGTAGCTTTATTAACTGCTAATGTAGTAACGATGTTCGGGTTACTAAATTAACTTAAAGGTGCTATTACGCAAAATTGACTCTCGTGAGCTTTAAACCGTGCTGTTACCTCATCAAAAACATACCTGGAGTCGTGTTTTGTTTCATTCACACGTTTGAGTAACTCTTTATTGTTAGTCTGTCTACATCTCCAACGCTCAAAACGCTCTGTTCCACCTTGTGATGTCACGTAATGGTACTGGAGTCGTTTTTGTTTCATTCACACGTTTGAGTAACTCTTTATTGTTAGTCTGTCTACATCTCCAACGCTCAAAACGCTCTGTTCCACCTTGTGATGTCACGTAATGGTAGTTTTGAAAATAACTACCAGTCTATACTAAACCTTTTGTTTAGTGTAGATTGGCAGTTCCAGTGTTAAAATTATCCAAATAATTCTCGTGAAAGAGTATGGAGTTTCAAACACAATGGAACACTTTCTATACTATCACATGACTTCACAGAGTGTTTTCTGTTTGAGAGAAGAACACAGCCTAAAAAGGCAGGGTTTGTGTGTTAAACGTGTGAATGAAACAAAACACAACTCCAGGTCTGTTTGTGATGAGGAAAAACATTATAACAGATCAGAAAATGTCAACACTTTCCTAGTTTTTTTATTACTTGATTGAGTCTATAATATACTCATCTTCGTGTTTCCAACTTGACAACTGGAACACGCACCCGATGTTTAACCCGGAGATTACGTCATTCAGAGATCTGACCTCCAACAACACGTGAATAGCTATGAACAGACAGGTGAACTGGACAGTGACGGGGAAAGTACGAGGAAACACAGAATAGTGCTCAAGGTACCATACTTCACCAAGCATAGTTGCTCCTAATGGTGTGTTCATGGCGTCAAAAATGCATTGGACGCCTCTAGTTGGACGCCTTTGCATTTGCCGTGGACGCACGTCGGCAAAAGTTCAGCTTCTTCAACACTGTTCGCGCGTCCAAAGCGTCAGACACCAGAGCGTCCAAAGCGTCCGATGCGTGAACGCTCAAGACGTGCTGCGTCAGCGCCAGATTTGTGCCGCTCTGACGCTGAAAATGCGCTGCAAAAACGCAGGGCAGCCAAGACGCACATCCACATAGACTTTGCATGTAAACTCGACGCCTCTGATGCCCCGGTGTGAACGCACCATAAGGCAGCTTAGCTAAAACTGTGGGTTTTACAGGCAGGTTCCATAGTGGTCCATGGTCTTGTTCTGATACAGCTTAAGATCATTTTAAAGCTTTCAGGAAAGGTTCATTTCTGTGCTGTGAATACGACTTCTTTAGTATCGATACCTGCTCAAAGAAGTATCTAGTTTCAATAACTGTTTTAGTATCAATTAGCATCTTATTTTCTGTACTTTTGACAACCTTACCAGTTGGTCAGAATTAGTATTTTGAAAATGTATTTGTTGGTACATGTAGTGACTGTACTACTTGTAACTAGTGTTGCTGATAATATACTGTATTGTTCCACTTACAGGTGGCAGACAGCTCCAGTACAGTCACATACTCTGAAGTGGATTTCTCCAAATGCAGCAGCGCCCCCCGGTCTCCAACTGCCCAAACTGATGAGGTTCCCCTGTACTCCACTGTGTCTTTACCACAGAAATAACTCTGCAAGAATAGTTTGAGAACAATCTTGTTGGTGCTTTGATGCTCCGTGTTAGATTTTGTGCGTTGTCTTGACATCATGACATCAGCAGGTGGAACAGAGCGTTTTGAGCACTTGTGCCGCTCTGATGCAGTAAATGCGCTGCAAAAACGCAGGGCAGC